>JABSTT010002560.1:0-40285 GCA_013339685.2 Hyalomma asiaticum | reverse complement strand
CAAAAGTGCGTTATTATGAACCGAGCTGTAGTTATAGGCACTCCCAGATTTCTTTCGCGCTCTGCGAGTGCCTTAGCATGCACTTGGATTCAAGTTCACCGTCTTTTCTTCATTAAGCCCTATACCAAGATGGTGCAGTCTCTGACACGTCAGGAATTCAAACAAGCGTCTTTGAGCTTAGCAGCGCAATCCCTAAGCCGCAAAGCTGCTACGGCAAGGTGTCGTGTCATTATACACGCACCGAGACATTAGGGACTTTTAGCAGCGCCGGCTTACCGTACGGTAATCACGGTAATGCCGTACAGTCATGGTCGGAACGCGGCTAGTTTAGTCAGAAAGAGCTGCACGGAAACGTCGTCATGCGATGAAGGTTGCTGGTGAGGCACTCAGAAGCTGATTTTTCTACGTGCCAACCACGACAGTGCGGCATTACCATACTTACCGTAGCGTAAGCCACTGCTGCTAAAACTCCCTATTACCTAATTCCAAATATCGTGGCTCTGGCCAAGCCTGAGTGGTATAACTATCCGACAGAATCATACGAAAATGCAAACTTCAAGCTGTGTTTCCCCGCTCGGGCCTTGTCATTATCGGTGACCATACTTTGCAGGGGTTATCAACCGTACTGTTCTGTTAACTGGCACAGATGAACGCTGTATATATGTCAATAACTCGATTTCGCGTCGCTTAACATCTACCTTGCGTGGAAGATTAGCCGACCATATTGATGTGACCACTGAATGTACGTTGACAAGAACGGCATTCGAAAATGCTTCGCTTCAAAACGCGGTACTATCGACAGAGTCCACCACTTGCTCGAAGATGAACGGAGCACGATGTGTGTAGAAGGCCTCAAATGCCATGAAATGCTGCGGCTTCGAACGCGCGAGCTCACTGCGCGCTTGCACGGGACCCGTCGATGTTTCCGTGAGCACCCATCTTACACGTTTCGCGCCGTGTAAAGACGCTGCAAGAAAGAAAACAAAACAGAAATAAGTTTTAGAATGTTATTGTTGCTGAAATGTCTCATTACTGAACATGCATGCA
This sequence comes from Hyalomma asiaticum, assembly GCA_013339685.2. Lineage (NCBI taxonomy): Eukaryota > Metazoa > Arthropoda > Arachnida > Ixodida > Ixodidae > Hyalomma > Hyalomma asiaticum. The sequence continues at coordinate 39,238 of JABSTT010002560.1, read as the reverse complement.
GAGCGAAAAATGAGCTTTACTGTGCAGCTATATTGGAGCGGTGCGCAAGCGAGCGAGAGAACCGGATAACCTTAAAAAAAAAACAAGGCCTCGACTCTCACATGCGCGGGGCCGCCCGCGCGCATGGGCAGTGGGGCTCCTGGAAAAGGCCAATTGTTGAGTGCGTTCCTCCCGTGTTCAAGTCGTATTTTATCATAGAGCCGATACGCATGAACCTAGGAGTAAGATTATGCCAAGTAGAGCTGTTTGGAAAAGCAAATTTAGAAAAATAAAACGTAGCCCCGCCACGGTGGTCTAGTAGCTATATGGCATTCGGGTGCTGATCCGAAGGTCACGGGATCGAATCCCAGCCGCGGCGGCTGCATTTCTATGGAGGCGAAATGTTCAGGCCCGTGTACTGTGCAATGTCAGTGCGCGCTACATCGTCTCACAAAACCATGTCATGGTTTCGGAACGTCAAACCCCGTAATCAACCAATCAATAAAAAAAAACGTAAGCACATTAAGCATATAGAGGCTTAGAACAGCGCTGGTCTAAGCCTGATATAAATGCAAGATGGAAAAGCCGATCCACTATTGCGGCGGCGGTGGCCGTGTCGAATTAGAATGCACCATACGGTGCGTTGAAGCATTCCCACGAGATCGAGCATACCTGATGGAACCGGAACATGCATACTGTTATGATAGCGCTTATCACACATTAGAAGCGCAATTCACGTTACGTAAGCATCATCATTAGAACTGCAGGCGCAGTATCTTTATTGACTCTATGTACCGTGCGGGAGGAGCCACCACAGCCTAGCGATAGCGTGCTTGCTCAGCACCTCGAGGGTCCGTGTTCGATACCCCTATACCATGGCAAGTCGCATGTGCGTCTGTATCCTTGTTATGGGTACATTTCGTTCGCAAGCCAGGACAAACTGTGCTCCTTCCTGGTTTTGCCAGCGTATACCCCTTTAACCCTGCCGTCCAGTGTCACTAACAAGTGAAAAACGTGGCCCGACAGTGCACCGTGAGACGTACAGAAAACTCCAAACGCCTCTCCAGGTTATGGGTTCGATTAGCGCGTTCATTTGTCCATTTCCCGCAGCCACGGCGTTTCGTATGCCAATCTAGTTGGTCCTTGATTGACACAGGCTGCAGTAAATTCAAACACCTGTGGCGCATCTCTACATTCCACGGGCCGAGCACTGCAGGTATGAACCGCACGTGATTCCAGCGCCGTTGATCGTGGCGTACCTGACGAGTATATCCCGTTAGTGGTGTAAAAATCAATCGTTCGTGTTCGTCGTACATGTATACCATGCCATTCAAATTTTGGGGTATACAAGGTAAACAAGAAGGATAGATAGATAGATAGATAGATAGATAGATAGATAGATAGATAGATAGATAGATAGATAGATAGATAGATAGATAGATAGATAGATAGATAGATAGCGTCAGACCGGCTCAAGAGCGCCAAGAATTCCTCCACATTTAAAAGAAAGAAGAAAGATGCGCCCGAGTGCATGGGGAGGGCCTGCGTATGGCCAGTAGACAATGGTAAAGGGCGGCCATGACATCACTAACTTGACAGTCTTCCCAGTTTCGTCAAGATTAACCCTGAAAGAACATCTTCGCTGTACCGACAGTTTCCGCGGTGTGGTACTATATGGCGCCTATTTTTATATGCGAAGCATTTCTAGGCGAAATAAAGTCATTTCGACCTTACCTTCCTACCTAGCCGATTACGTCATGGTGCTCCCCTGGCCGTCTCGTTCACTTCGTATGCCACAAAATTTTGATAATAGGGTAAAAGTGTTTGAGAACATAAAATATTTATTTGATTTTCATATCGCTAACATGGCGTACTTGTCACGTTCGTCACGATTTGCGGTACTGCAATCACATTTGGCTCATACCCGTAGCGTTCGGCCCGTGGTATGCGCCACAGGTGTTTGAGTTTTACACAGGTTATATCAATGAAGGAACTGCTAAAATAAGCGCTGAACATACCGGTAGAAAACACATAATGACTAGAAATACAAACCATTTCTCGTAGGTTGGGTTTGAAACGTACACCTAACAAGCGCGCACGCACGCACACACACACACACACACACACACACATGAAACCAAGAACGAAGCGAAGGGATTATCGAATCCGTGCCTCCGAGGTGCCAAAGAAGCACGCTGCCCCTATAGGCTTACGTGGCCCCTCTCACACGGTACATATAAACCCATTTCACCAGCAGTGATGATAATGGTGAGTGCGTAACATAAACTGTGCTTATAGTGTGTGTTAAGCATTTTCATATCAATGCAATAAACAATACACATATTGTACCGTCGCTCGGCGTCCTTTTTTCTACCTTTGTCTTCGATCTGGGAGGAATACGTCAGGAAATGAAGCTCACGATGCGCACATCAACGCACCGTTCTTCGACGAAACAGATGCCTGTTCTGTGCACTAACGTTGGCACCATGAACTACGATTCAGTCGCCACGATGCTGTCGCTGTTTTTACTTAGCAAGCATATACAGTAACTCATGTACTTTGCAAAAAGATCGAACTGGGGCACCCGAGATGCAAAGTAAGCCAGCTACCACTGTGCTATATACGGGGGCTCCTTCCACACAGCATATATAAAAAATAAACCTATTACACTAGCACTTGTTGATGGCGCTCGTGTAACGTCAGTTGCGCTTATAATGCGTGCTAAGCGCCAACACAGCAATGCAATAATACATATCTACTGCTCTCACTACACTATTGTCGAACAATGCTTGTGATACGCACATTGTTTGTTTGTTATGTGGTATTTAACGTCCCAAAACCAGCTCTTGATTATGAGAGACGCCGTAGTGGAGGGCTCCGGAAATTTCGACCACCTGGGGTTCTTTAACGTGCACTGACATCGCACAGCACACGGGCCTCAACATTTCGCCTCCATCGAAATGCAGCCGCCGCAACCGGGATTCCATCCCGCGACCCTCAGATCAGCAGCCGAGTACCATAGCCACTAGACCACCGTGGCGGGGCGTGAAACGCACATGAGTGCGCCGTAGCGTGCACATTCATTCTGCGAAACTGACGTCTGTGCTTTGTACTAACCTGAGTGCAAGCGTTACGGTGTACTATAATGATCTACCATTCAGTCGCCATGGTGCTGTCGACGTTCCTTGTTAGCCCACGTTAAACATATAGACGCACTCGTGGCGCTTTGCACAAAGACCTTCGTCGTCCTCGTAAGAATTGACAAACAATACGTCATAGGCAATTCCCTCGCTGGCTGCCTCGCTTGACGGCGATTCCCACAATGTGTGGGATCTGCAGGATTTTTGCTTTAATTAGTATTCATGACTCTTTCTTCCCTGAAATGGAACAACAGACAGCAACCTATGCTCTTTTTTTTCCAACTCAATCTAGTGTGGAAATCGATCCTCGTGGCCTTCATATTGAAAGATTACCTTACCCTTGCATTCCTTCCATCCCATCTCAGATATTCTGTCTACTGGACCGATCAGGGTTCCTTTATTTTTTTTCTAAATCCCTCTTTGCTCCATCCCGCTATAACTGTCGCTACTGCCGCCCAATTCTTGGCTTATCCCCCTCAGAGGGTGCGCGCTATAGGAGAGGATCATCATCATCATCATCTGACAGCAACCCGTGTCCAAGAGTTACATGTCCTCAAAGTTCAGCTGCCACTTTCCCAAACCGAGTTTACACGGGCAGCTCGCTCTGCCTTCTAAGGCAGGTATATTTGCCTCTCGAAAAGAGCTCGCTATAACTGATGAAATGGGTGAATAGCAATGTGTGCGAGTTTGGCAAGTAATGCATCCTTGTGTTTCTTTTCTCTCAAGAAACTTCATATCAAAAACGAAGGAACAGTAAATTTCAAAGTGCATAAAAGAAGGAAGGTGAGCAACACTGTACAATGTAAACTATACTGTTCTCAAAACTAAAATAAAGAAGAAAAAAAACATCTGGGCTCCACTTGCACCACAACATGAACCTATGGAAGATGTTCTTTATCGACCGAAGGGTCCTCGCTTTTTTCCATTTCCTTGGCATCGGCTTCGAACTCCACAAGCACCAGTTCCACGATGTCGTTGTAGGTCATCCCGGATAATCCACCTCGGGACTTCCGCAGCTTGTCAATTTTCTTCCCGATCTCTTTCTCGGCAATACCCGGGCGTCTGTTCTTAACCATGCGAGCAATCCTTGAGAGCTTCTCCTCTAATTGGTTCTTTTTCGGCGCTTCTTGCTCGGTGGGCAGCACAGAAGGGGTGTCCGAGTATGCTGCCTCTACCTGCTTCCTACTACTGGGCGGTTTGACGGGCTTCGCATCTGGTGGTGCTAGTTCTGGTGACCTCGAAGACCGTTTGTCAGCCTCAGCTGAGGGCTGGGAAATAGTGCTGGCTGGTGGTGTTCCGCGTTTGTTTTTGGAAGGACGAGTTGTCTTGGGACGAGGTTCTTGATTCCTCTTCCGGCGTCGTCGTGGCCGTGGTCGTGGAAGCGGAGGCTCTGGGTTCACGTCGGTAGCCTTCAGGTTTTTCATGGTGGGGCCCTTCTTTTGTGTCGCTGCACTCTGCCGTGATTTTGGTTGGAGAGCATGCGGTAGCTCGCCTTCCTTGGCACGCTGTTGATGCACTACGTAGGTGCTGCTCTTCAGTGTTTCCTGCTTCTGCAGCTGTACGACGGCCGAGTCATGAGCCCGCTTAGTTGAGTTTGCCTTGGAAATTTCGGAAACTCGGCTCTTGGACTTTGCCTTGGACTTTTTCTTCCTTCTTGGCGCAGCTTGTGACCGATGCGTTGATGTTACCTGGATAGCGGCGTCTCCCACTGCATGCTCTTCCCTCTCCTCGTGTTCTCCTTCGATACTGGACTCATTAACAGGTCTGATCGACGAGATGGCAGCACATTCACGGTGGGGTCCGCCATCGCAAACTGCCGCGTCCTGGTCGTCGCTGTTGTTGAAAGTAGTCGAGGGACCGGTAATGGCTTCGTCCCTTGTCCGTGATGCTGAGTCACCTTGCACCTCACCGTCGGGATCGTAGTACACAAAAGTGTACAAGTCCTCGTTGACCACGACGAACCCTGGACGTTCGTTTAGAAAAGCAGTCATGCTGCCGTGTATTTCTTGTACCTGCTCAGCGTGCAAAGGACTGACTGCTTCCATAAGTTCCTGCTCCTGTGACGGGCCTTTGTCCAGCAGCAGCTGTCGCATGTGTCGCACGATCTGCGCTACATCTGCTTCCGTGAGACCTTTCGGCTCCGGTGTCTCGACTGTGATAACGTGATCATCTGGTCCGATGCTGCTTGGGTGGTGGACAAGCTTGGCGGTGGCTAGAACGCAGTTCTTGGCCAAATTCTTACTGCCATGAAGAGATTCAGCTCCATAGTTTTCACCTGTTGTGGTCCCTGTAGAGTTTCCAACCTCGGTAAGCTCGGGCCAGTCTTCGTCTCCATCTCTCTGTGGTGTCTCAAGAAGATCAATGAGATCGCTGAAGTTTGCTTGCATATAGCAGGGCAAGCTGCTGTTCCCGGTGCTACTCGATCCAAAGGTCAGCTTTGCCTTGACTTTCCGCTTTTTGGGGCGCTTGGGAATAGCGCCGGTTGATGGGTCCATGGCGGGCGAGGCGCTGGTAGAAAAGGCGGAGCTTCGGTAACACTGGCCCTGGCCGCTAGCTACCGGCGGCCGAGGTTCCAAGGACCTGACTGCCTGCAGAACGTGCAGCTCGTACCCGGAAGTCGCGCGGAAAGCACGGGACAGCAAGCCACGCGGCGGCAGGCCGCGAGCCGTGCTACAAACCTGGTAGCTTTTTCTTTTCATTGGCTGTCGATGAAACGATGATGATCATGATGATGATCATGATGATGATAATGTTGATGATCCTTCAAATATGGCGCATACCCACTTCGGAGGACTGGCCAAGACCTTATACAGTTAAGTTTCAGTTCGTATTGTGCGAATACCGCAACAATGTGAATACGAAAGAATAATAAATTAATAATAAATGAGCGAAAAGGAAAACGAAGGGAAAAAATAACAAGTAGACTGTTTTTGCACTTGTACTATCAAAACATGGAAAGTGTATTTTTTTATAAAGCATAAGGTTTATCATAGCCTTAAGAATCTTGGCATGTGAATAATCACAAGCGTATCTGTTTTGATGCCTTTATAAACCCGCACACTGCATCAAATATGTCCCTGTGGCTGAAGCGCAGTACCGAGGCACCAAAAGTAAAAGTAACTTCCAATGACAAGGTTAGCCGAAATTTAGAAAGCGTATTTTTCGGTGTGTTTTTCTTCTTTATGTATACTGCCGGCCTTTTAAAAAATAATGATCTATTCTTTCAATTTCAAGACAGAACGGGCACAGAGGCCATGTCACCAGACCAGTCCTGTGCGAGTAAAAATTTAATGGAAGGACTCGGCAGCGTATTCTCGTAATCAGCACTTCAGCATGTCGCGACGGACACCATTGGCTTTTCCACTGGAATTTTAAGTGTCGAAATTCTGTCCATGTTGTTATCGCCTCAATGGCATCCCTGTGGATCGCATATATCCGATATCTTAGTGCAGTAGGAAATTCTAACGCTAGGAGAACCGATACTATTGGTCCGTTAAGCGATGCTTTCGCTAACGAATCGGCTGCCTCGCTTAGATTTAACGCACTGTGACCAGGAACCCATAATTTTACTAGGCTTATTTGCGGAGGCACTAAAGTGAGGAACGTCTGGAGGGCAGCAGGCTTAGAAGCTGTTAGTGTCGTGCAAAGTGAAACAGAATCTGTTACGATCACCGCACTGACGGCATCTGACGGGAGTTCCCGCAAGGCTGAGATTATCGCTAAAAGTTCACCTACAAATACTGGGACGAAATGGAGTCTTATAGGAAAAGACAAGGTGAGCGACGAGGGGAAAATGCCCACCCCTGCCTTTTCCTTTTTCACGCAAGCATATGCGGCTATTATGTACTTAGTTTGTACTTGAGCAAGGTAGGCTTGCAACAAGTTGTTTAAGAGCTTGTGGCACTAAAATATAGAATTATTGTGGAAAATATTTTCGAATTCAATATTGATGTTCCGATGCTTCGTCTTTGTCTTAAGGCCAGTCCCCACTAGCGGCAAAAACGCGCGCGGCACGCGTTGCTGCCGCGAGCGGCGAGATTCGTGAAAAGCGGCAGCAACGCGCGGCAGATGCTCGAATGGGTCGAGACTCATATTAGGTCCGTTCGATTCACCTGCACCCCTTGAACCAGTTCACGAGGTGCCGCACCTTGCCATTCGTTTCAGAGGTGCAGGGATGGCACCCTCGGAACCACGTCGTTCGTTTCAAAAGGTGCAGGAAAGGTGCAGCGCTGGTTCGCGATTTTCCTGCACCCGCTCCGCTGAAGGTGCCGGCTTGGTTGGTGCAGGCGTGAGGGTGAGGGCAGCAGGAGACGCGCCATTGTGACGTAGGCGCCGTTTGAACTCCCACGCCCTGATATTGCAGAGAAAGAGATAGGGAAGAAAATTGACCAGCTGCGGAAGTCCCGAGGTGGATTATCCGGGATGACCTACAACGACATCGTGGAACTGGTGGTTGTGGAGTTCGAAGCCGATGCCAAAGAAATGGAAAGAAGCGAGGACCCTACGGTCGATAAAGAACTGTTTCCATAGGTTCATGTCGTGGGGCAAGTGGAGTCCAGATGTTTTTTTTTCTTCCTCTTTATTTTAGTTTTGACAACATTATAGTTTGCGTTGTACAGTCTTGCACATCATCTTTCCTCTGTGTTCTTTGAAAATCACTGTTCCTTCTTTTCTGATATAAAGCTTCCTGAGAGAAAATAAGCACAAGCATGCATTACTTGCCAAACTCGTACACATTGCTATTCACCCATTTCATCAGTAATAGCGAGCACTTTTCGAGAGGCAAATATACCTGCTTTAGAACGCACAGCGAACAACCTGCGTAAACTCGGTTTGGGGAAGTTTCTGCCCAACTTTCAGTGCATGTAACCGATGAATGCAGGTCGCTGTCAGACGATGATGATCCTCTTTCATGGTGCGCACCCTCTGAGGAGGATAAGTCAGAAACAGGGGGCAGTAGTGACGGTCATTGTGGGATTGAGCAAAGACGGACAGCGAATAATTTTAAATAATGTGGTTGAACCCTCTGTCATAGGAATCGGTATAACACGAAAGTGAAACCTGTCTTCGCACATAAGCGGCAATCTGACGAAATTAGGATCGCGACATGCGTTGGGTACTCTGGACATGTGAACCCCTTGTATGTACACGTCACGGGCACCTCGACACTGTACAGGGATCATCGACAGTTGCACACAAGCGGGAGCTCTCGAACTACTCGCACTTCTCGGGAGACAGTGCATTGAATGCGCCAGCGCCTTACGCAAACTTGCACAAAACCAGGAGCGTTAGCAAACGGTGAAATCTTGCAAGCGAAGCCGAGCTGACTCTTAGCGGATCGTTTTGTGAACGCGCACTTAGCTGTGCGAAGGGCGCATCATTTGTTGGTCGGCGGCTGTCTGCGTTTCTCGAGTAGAGCGCGTCGCAACGCAACTGGCTATCATAGACGTCACGCAATACTATGTAGCGGCCGTGGCTGAAGCCACGCTCCATCACGACGCCAGAGCCTGCGCGGCGATAGAGGTGTCGAAACAACCGAAACGCTAACTGCCGGCGCTCATATTAAAGGAGTACTGACACGATTTTGCGGCGGCGCAAAATATACATTTTTCGTTTCCTAGCCATGTATTTTTAACGCCCTCCGCACACGGAAGCCAGGAAACACGTACAAAATATTTTAGTTTGGTTTTAAAATTTTCGTCGCCCAGCACTGCAAGCCAGCTCCAGCGCAATGGACACTACGATGACGTATTAACACAGCGTCTTAAAAATCGCCGAAATCGCTGTCCGAGTCACTGGACGACCGTGAAATTGCCGTTGTTTGCGTGCCTCAGGTGTAATTGACCAAAGACGACAGCGTTGCAGCGACGCTATGAAGAATTTCTGTCCCTACGTGACTCAGACGTCGTCCGACTATGTTGATACGTCACTAGGAAACCGCCCCCTCGAAATCGAAACCGAAAGTCAGCTTTTAAGGGAGCCGTATTAAAAATATATTCATTGCATTGCGGGTCACCATGACACTGTTTTTGGGGTTCTCCTCGCCAGTGCTTTCATTTACAGCAACAATACGAGAATGTCAAAAATTCGTGTCAGCACCCCTTTAAGGCGACAATTTGCGGCTTCGCTCCATCGTTTTAAGGCAACGGCCGGTTTGGCCAAAAAAGCTGTCACCACATGACAACGGTAGGCAGTACACCACACATTCAGCACATCTCACAAACCTCTTATTCTTTGTGTGGTTCTTTCCGCAGCCACGATTACTGGGTGTGTTTGGAGGCATGACCTTGCACAGCATTTTTAGCTTGTTTGGTGTTGAAAAGACTGCTCGCACACTTGCTCACCGAGCAATTTTTTTCAAACTGTGGGAAACCTTTTGTATGTAAGATAATACTTGTGTGAATCCCTTGCTCAAGCGCTTTGGCTGTAGTTTGACCAATCCTTTTTCAAATCACTCGAGATACGCTCAGATACAGAGACTAGTAAAGTTTGGGGACAGCCAGCATCAGTCATTCTCGTTCTTTGTTGATCAAAGATTACAGGAACCGAGTGATGTCACGACTCCATTAAGGCATTCTTGAAACACAGGCTAACATTGCCCTCTTTGCCAGTTTTGAATGAACCGAGTGGTAAGAGAGCCGTGCCCTATAGCTCGTGACTCGTAACGCCAGCAGGAGTGCTTTTTTCGCTATCGATAAGTGTAGATTCCAAAAACGCAAAGTTCCATCCTCAGGTAGCTCATGTGTGACATCAAGAGGTTTCAAACTATCTTGAATCTATGGCATCAAGGTGCTAACTGGATCTACGCTTATCGATAGTGGAAAATGGCACCTACTGGTTTTACGAGCCACGTGCTAATAAGGCACTGCTCCGTCAGCACTTGGCTCATTCAAAACTGGTAAATAGGGCAATAACTCACCTGTGCTTCAAGAATGCCTTAAAAGAGTCGCGAAACCATTGCGTTCCTGTAAATCTTCGATCAACAAAGAACAAGACTGACTGATGCTGGCTATCCTCAGACTACTAGTCTCTGTAGCTGAGGATATCTGGAGAGATTTCAAAAGAGCTGGTCAAACACAAGGCAAACCGCTTGAGCAAGGGAGCTGCATAAGTGTGTTACCTTACATACACAAGGTCTCGCACAATTTGAAAAAGTTGTTTAGTGAGCAAACATGCGTGTAGTCTTTTCAACGCCAAACAAGGTGAAAAGGCTGTGTAAGGTCACAGCTCCAAATGCACACAGCAATCGTGGCTGCGGAAAGAGCCACACAAAAATTAAGAGGTCTGCGAGATGCACTGAATGTGTATTGCCTACCGTTTTCGTGTGGTCACTGCTATGCTGGTCAAACCAGCCGTTGCCGTAAAGAGGACTTAAGCGAGCAGAGTTATATAATATCAAGAAGGTAGTTGGTGGTTTTTTAGCAATGCTTTGTAAGGAATGCGGTTGTGTTCTGCTGTTTAACATGTGTGGAACAGTGCGCTAGAACAGAAACCATCCAACAAGGGAGATGTGTGAAATATGCTCTGACAAAAAAAAATTATCTGGGAGTGTCAACGCTGTTTTGAATCGTGTCAAACTATTTGCAAGTATTTGATTCACTCCAAATAGGGCAGCATGTAGACTGCAGTTTTTCAAGGTTCTGGAAAATGCAATGGGAGGCATGTGCCGATAAGTGTTGGGTAGTTTTTTTTTTCGTCAGTGTTTGTGTTGTCGACTTACTTCTTGTGTGTCCATGTTTGCCCTACATGCCTTATTTTATTATGAATTCATGCCGACTGGCTCAGTTTTCTGTCGTCACAATTCAATTCATCTTGCCTTTGTGAAGCACACAATTTTAATTAAGGGAAAATTTATTCTAAAGAAGCTTTCATTGTCACATATTCAATATCTCTGATTCCCATCTGTGACAAATATGAAGAATTACAGAGGTAGAGGGTAGCGAATGCTACCTTTACTTCGCAATGCATAGCTACCGAGCTCACCAGCTATAGAAAACTGCCTTTCCGAAACAAAACGAAGAAAAAAAACTCAGTCATATTATTGCTGTTGACAGATTCACATAGCGTGTCAGCTGTTGCAATTCATTCCTATTACAAGTGTCATGTGTTCGATCTTCTTCGGTTTTGTCCTTTTTAATGGCAGCTAAAACACATTAATACCTGCATAATCAGTTTGGATCGGAGTTCTCTGCAGCACTAAAGGTGCAGTAAATGCAGAAAGGCATGCTAATGTCAGCGACAAGCACAGCAATGGGCATGTATCGCGAGTCATGCAGTCGCACGTATAAAAAGTAAGACGATCATGCTCGTGGCGACAACTTTATGTACCCTTTCATGGAATTTTCACGCAGGCTAATACGGGCGTACGGTACTCTGTAACTGATGCGACTAAGCTCTCCAAAGGCACCGTGCACACGCAACTTTAACGCTACTACAACCACTTTGTGCACCGCGCCACTATATTTCCTTTGCTGCCAAGAGCGCACACAGCAATGACGAGGCACAAAGTGTAGCATTCACAGCCACCTACCTTAGTCAAGAAGTATGCTGATCCCACTTCGGGTCGCCCGACGGCGTTGAGGCGGTGTGCCGAGCCGCGCCGTTCGTCCGTAGGTCGAGAAGCAATATGACGACCCTCGATGTGTGCGAACGAGCAGGCATTTCCTAGGAACACACATCACGGAGGGGAGAAAGCGTTACGTCGCTGCCTCTCGCTGATGCCCGCACACATTTAAAGACGGTGTCCTGACGACTCACGTCCATCGTCGAATGGATGTCAACAAAGGATATCAGAGGTGTCGACGCTGCCGGCTGCTGCTTTCTCAGTTAGTCGCACACGGCACCTCACATTGGCTCAAGAAGGTCCACTAGAGTTAATGAGCACACAACGCAAAACACAAAACGAGATGCAGCGCAACCAGAAATAGTACCTGCGCACGCACATAGTTATTACAAATTCTCCCGTTTTAGTGCAATGTTTTCTCATAAACGAACTCTTTTTTTTGAAGTCGCAAAGCGATATGAAGCCAGAAGAACGAAGACTAGGCAAATCCATGTCATACCCATCATTCCCATGCTGGCTCAACCACCTTGTTTGAAACGCCCATAGACACTAGCGCCAGTTTTCCCTCTAGTATTTTAGTAGGAAACTCTATGTTGTGGCTATCACCGTCGTTGGGTGGAAACTTTTCTTGAGGCCTGGAGTCACCGGGAGTCTACAAACGCATGCGCAGCGAGTAAGCAGTGGTGGCCGTGAGGTCATCATTGCTAGCTGCACTGCTCGGAGCTCAGCTGCTGTGGTGACGTTGCGGAAGCTGGGAGTCCCCTTCGGATCACCTTTGCTATTATCGATGTATAATCCAGAGGCCTTGGTGGTACGAGTCCATTTGATGCATCAGGCGCAACGCTGTGAAGGCTATGCAAGTATTCCATAAAGAAAATGAGGTGCCATGTACGGCGTCTAGCGCTCGATTGCGCATGCAAACTGCAGTACTTATTTAAATTACATTCGGAGCTGTGCTCGCTGTTAATATTTGGTAGGCGACATGTCCACGTCCACGAAAACCAATTCCGAAGGTTATCTCAGCGGTGAAATTTTGGTGTCAATGCATCTTTAAGCTGACACTAATTAGGTCAGGCTTAAATTATTCCAATTAGCCTAATATAGCCTAATTCAATTGACAGGCATCATTAAAACAAGCCAAGCCTAAATTAAACTAATTTAGCCTAATTTAGCCAAGTAGGATTTAATTTACAGGCCTCATTAATACAAGTCTAATTAAGTTACAACTGACTGAGGCAAGCCCAAGTGAGCTAACACTAAATAACGTGAGACCTTAGGAAACCCAGCAATACCTAGCAAGGCCATTAAAGCCTAGAAAAACAATGTCAAACTTCAAATCGACAAGTATTGTCTTTCTTTTTCTTTTTTTACTTGATGAACGTCTGAATTTGCTCTCCAAATTATTTGGAACCCGCGTACAGTACACAAGCTGCTGCTGAACTGCATGCGCAGTAACGGCCTTTTGTATTTCTACAGCCGATTGTGAAAAACGAGCGGCAACTCAATACTGAACTAGATATTCTACTCGCGCAACGCCACTGCCTTTACTGCACACGAATCGCAGGTTAAATATGGCCAAACAAAACACAAACACGGAAACGCCGATGAAGTCCGACTGTGAGGCTGGATGATGCCAGTGACCCCTGGAATGGCAGATTACGCTTCTTTCACGTGTAATGGGAACTTTCTTCGTGCTTGAAGCACTAACGTGACATTGGAGCACGCCTACATAACCACTCGACTGCAGCCAACGCTTTCATGTAGGTAACAATAGCCTCAGACCTCACAAAACGTTGCGTCTTTGTGTAGATTTCAATGCGAGCCGCCAGCCACCTATCCACACTAACGCGGTGATGGTGCTCCCGCCTAAAGGTCAATCTCGGGACCAATATGTAAGGGCGGAGGATTGTCATGCCAGTCAGTCAGTCGGCAGTAGTCGCTTTAGCACAGGGCTGGGCAATACATACAACAGTATTGCGATAGTACCTTAGAGATACAGTTACGGTTTGTTCGTTGTGTTCTCCTTGATGTGGATAGTGGCCCGTCAAGGAGATAGATGATCGGCGTCGATGAAGCAGGAGGCAGGTTGGAAGTAATGAAACTTGAAGATATATTGTAGCGAAATATTTACAGAGTCATATGTAGAGCTTGCCGAAGCCCACTGACGACCACACAAACATTAACAGCGTCTTACTCTTCTACTTAACTTTCTTAAGTTAGAGCCTAGAGCACTGTTAGTACATACGACGAACCGCTTCTCACTGTACGACCACCAAGTGGTTACGGCCCAGACTAAAGTTGCATCGTACGGAGTCTTGCTGATCTATCAGCTCAGTGATTACCGCCTAGACTGAAGGATCCCGGGTATACACAGTCTTTAGTACATTGCGATAAACAAAGACAAGGGGAGGGGACCACTGCTCGTCCGCCTCAACATTCTCTCAGCCAATCCGTTTACCAGTTAATAGAGGCCACTCCTTACTCGGCTGCCCTTAATCTCGATAACAATGTTACTACACTCTCGGCAAGCGTTTTATCACTCTTTCTCAATGTGGCGCTCTCTCTCTTCCCGCGCTCTTAGCGGTTCCTCGTTGCGTGGATGCATTCAAAGTTATTTACCCGTTTCTGTGCCGTACATCCACAGCCCCCCCCCCCTCTCACCGACCACCCGAAGTGATGACAGCATAATGCATACCGTTCCTGGTATCAATCGGCATTGCCGTAGACTCCATATTCGGAAAATCGGAAGCGCTGCCAGTCATCGGACTAATTGTGCAGAGGTCTCAACTGACCCTTTGACGGTTCGGAGAATTGAAAGCGGCGCCGGCATTTGAGTAATGAGGCACAGGCCTCAACTGACCCTATGGCGGTTACGGCAAGAAAGAAGTCATTACAGTCACTGCTCCCTTCGCATTAGGACCACGCGCCGCCGCGCCATCACTGTCCACACAAGCTTTCTTCTAAAAGGCCAGAAGGCTGACAAAGGGTGGGAGACATGAAATATATAGAATCAGATCAAGAAGTATCCCTTCTAGAAAATGTACAGTAAATTTGTATCGTATGGTAGCCTGAACTTAGCCTCTAGTTGAGACGCGTTCTTCCGTCTGAAATGTATTCATCGGGGATTCCACCTCAAGTTAGTTCCACCTGTTTGAGATCGGCATGAAGAACCGACTCCCGGAGAAATCAGCATTGAAACCCCGCCGACATCGCAGTCGTGCCAGAACTCTCCATGATTCTTGCTCCGATTGTCGGGGCATCAACAATTCCGGTCATCTCACCCATGACTTTATCTGTTTCTATCTTGGAACTTTCAGGTCGTTAATCGCTGTAAATTTGATTCTTGCAAACTGTCATCTTTGAGGCGCTGCATGTGTTAATGCTTTTAGTTGTTTTTAATTTAGATATACTTGTAAATATTCCAAGTTATACCATATACATGTTATTTGTTTTGAGGTGTTGTACTGTCCGAGTTAATCTTGCAGTACTATCGGTACATTAAATTTGCTTCTTTTTTTCTAGACACGTCTCTGAACCCTTCACTGATTCTGCTTGCGTACGGAACAGCCTAACCTGCTGTCGTTCCCTTCGCCAGCTACGCGCTGATGACGCTAAAGTGGCAGCTTGAAACACACCCGCAGCGCCGAAGCTACTTCGCTATCTTCGCTATCTTGTTAGCGCTGGTGCATTCGCAACTCCAGAAAAAGTGGTTCATCTGGCAACATTGCTCAGATAAACACAGATGGCTTCTACATCCAGGGTCACGGCCGCGCTTTCGCTTGGCGCTGTGCTAAAGTTTCTTGATTGCCGGGTCAAATCCCGATGCTGCTTCGAAGGCGAAAGGGTACTTGCTGCCGAACATCTGATATTAATCGGCCTAAAGGATTTGAGCGGCGAAACAGCGGAAATAATTGCGCTGTGCGCTCAAACGTCGCACTTGTTCGGAAACCCGCATCAGATTCTTCTTAAGGATAAAGAGCCTTTCCAGCGACCCTGAAGTTGAAGAAGGCAGGTGTTTGTGCGTAGCAGGCTTCTCCAAAATATGCATGCAACTGATTTTGATACAACTCATTGAGTACAAACGCGTCACTTATAAACGTGTTAAAAGAGTTCAGGTCTACGCGCAGTGCTGGAAAACGAACTTAGAGGCGCGGTGAACAGGTCGAGGGCTCAAAAGTTGGAGCGAGCGCAATAAATCCTCAGTTGCCACCAGATGAACCCGAAATGCAGACGCACTACGTGAAACGACCACAGATTACCTCCATAACCACCAAACAAATTACGAGGCTCAGCGCGCGCATGGGACGAAGAAGGCGAACGAAGGCAAGCGCTCCCTTTCTATCTACTTACTACAATGCATGCGGGCAAAAGTACGTCAGTAATAACATTACCGCAGTTGAAGTTGCGCACTGACAGGTTCAAAAAACGTTACCAGATGTACACGTATAAACAATCTCGCTATTTTGTTCACGCGCCTGCCTAAACTACACCCCGTCTCTTCGAAAGGCGCGCATGATAATAAACGCGCGCATACACAAACATAATCTGTGTACTCACCGGGGAGCAAGAAATCATCGCGAGTGAAGTGCCCGGAACAAACAAGCATAGTTCCCCTCACCTTCTTGCCGATGCGCAAGTTCCTAATCCATGTTGTCCTGCGCGAAGCGTCGTCTGCTTCTTTGAGGAAGCGATGAAACGACGTGTTGCTCTTTTTGCATTGCGACGATACGCACTAAGGCACGCAACAAGTCTTTTGATGAGGATTTTTTTTCTTTTTAGGGCTGCTTCGAGGCGGCAGGGCGTCTATTAAGGAACTATAGTGCTGTTTTACAGCGCGCGGTAATGCGATAACATGTCGTGTTTCGAGGTCGACCTTGGATCGGGGGGTTCCAGGAGCGTCCGCTAGGTGGCGAGCATTTAGATGGAATCGCGAATAGCCCCATGCTTTTGTCATGCGACCTAACATCCCACTACATGCCCTCATTTGAGTGCGAAGCATGCAGTGATGATGATGATGATCGTTAAGACATTCGGCGCTTACTCACTAAGGGGGATTCGCCTAGAGTTGTTTCAAATATTAAGTATTGGCCAATCGTGTCGCTTGTAAAAGCTTCTTATTCAAAGGGTTGGGATCATATGTCTATGAATACAGAGATTTGCAAAAAAGGAGCGTTCAGTTTCCAAACAGAGCAAGGTAAACGAGCCTTTCCGGCACTGAAGAGACAAGGCAGCTTGCTGAAATCAGCTATCAAAACACGTGGCGGAAGCGGCAACAAACCGAACAATGCGGCAAACGCTGGGATGAAAACCACGTATCAATAAATATTAAAGTTGAAACCGCTGCAAAACGTGTCTTGCCAGAAGCCATTGAAAACTGAAAACCTGCCGCCAAATTAGACTCATTTTGTACAGGTGTCTCCTTGCAAATTTTGTCTATTTTTTGTAAAATGTCACGCAAAGATACCGCAGTAATCACGTACAGCACTCGGTCGTGAAAAAAAAAAGCTTGATAATTACAGGTTTCTCAGTAAGGCGCCGCACGGCTTGCAAAAAAAATGAAGTGTTCTGTCGCAATGCGCGTGAAGAAACACGTTCTTCCGAGCGCGAGCTGTCGCGGCGCCGTCAGACACTGACGATGGCCGCCAAGCGACCGAGTCCCTCTGTGGCGGGGACCTCGAGAAGGGCCCTTACACCGTCTCCAGAGCTGAAACGGGAGTCCCACTCGCTGCCAAACTTCCAACTGCAGTGTATTCCACCCCAACAGCCCAACAGGGCCTCCTCAGGTCCGATAAGGAGCCCGGTTCCAACTACGGCATCGGTGAGGAGGCTCTCCCTGGAACGTTTTGACTCTTGGGGGACCAGGGCTCTTAGCTTGGGCGTACCGGGCCATAGCCGAGGGACGCCCGCTCGAGAGACGCGTGCGTCCAGGCAGGCTTCGGGTTCGTCGTGGAACAAGTCCTGGAGGCCAACGCCGTCGCCGCCTCACGCCCGGAACCCATGCAAAGCGCCCGGAAGAAGACCGGCGCTCACACGTCACACCGCGGCCTTCGCCGACATGCGTAGGCCATCAGAACCCACACATCTGCTCGCTTTCCAAAGTCGAGCAGAGATGAATCATGGTGACCTTGAGGAACGCGGAGAAGCAGCACATCCCGGCGGGTCGACGGTCCACCTCCGCGTGGACTCGCACTCGATGCTGGTCCCGCAGCCTCCTTTCTGGGACACCCTCTTGCGCCGCGTCTTCCGCACCACGCGGGAAGTCTTTCACCGCCGGCAACACTCCACTGATTCGCTGCCCACGTCGCAGCAGCGGGACACGGCCACCGAGACGGCCTCGTCTTCTTCATACCTCATGGAGAGCAGTGAGGACACTTCGAGCCCCGATGACTCCACCGCCAGGCGCATATCGAACAACCGCGTGATGAGGACCGCCTTCCTCAGCCTTTTCATGTTCGCTGTGTCTGCGTTTGCGACCACAGCTTTACTCCGGCTCAGCGATCGCGCCGCCAGTGAGCTACGCGGCGGGCACGGCATCGCCGCACTCGGATCCATGACCACCCTGGCCACGGTGCCACCCCAGGAAGACTTGGTTCGCCGCGTGGCCACTCCCGGCGCCGTTCCAGAGATGAACTTGCGCCCGCAAGCAGATGGCCCGCCGCCTGTGCTTCTGGACGAGGCCGTCGTCTCTGCGACTCCCCAGACGGACACCAAGGTCACCACCCTGGCTGAAGACGCGTCCATCGCCGGCGGTACCGGTGGTCAGTAAGCATGGCGCAAGAGCAAATAAATCTTTCTTTCTTTTTGTCCTTCTCTGAAATTTTCTTTGATTTCCCAGAGTTTGAGGTCGGCACACATTCACGTATTTCGTACGGAGCAGTACTGTACCTGATGGACTCTACGTTGTGCCGAGCGCGTGAGAGTTCGCTGGATATGACAGCTTGCGTGCATGCGGTTCCTCCTCGACACGCTATAGAGAAAACGGCGTCGCGACCGTTTCGTATTGTAATGCATGCTCGAAGGAGGTGTATACATTACAATGAAGATGATACCACGAATTACACGAATGTTGTATGCGTACGTGAAAATGATTGCCAAGAAAAGGCAATATGGCGGAGAGCAACGTTTAAAGGGCCACTCACCGTATATGATCATTGCTGTACTCGCGGACAACTTTTATTTGCAATGCAGTGAAGGCTACACACAGAATCAAACCACGGCTATACTATACCACTGCGAATGTAGTCCAGAAGTTGCGTCCCTGTTTTCTGCGCGAGAAGTAAAACATTTCGTCATTTTCTAACGGTGGCTATTTGAAAGAAGACACGGCACGCACCAGGGAAGTAGTTATATTTCCTTTCGCTTATATACTTTGCCATTTTGCGTTGTCGCGCGTATTCGAACCGCCACGACTTTTACACACATCTCAATGACAGAATAGCGCATCCCTTTTCTGGCGAGCGGTTTTATTCCTCTTCCGTCCACTCGCCGCAGAAGCTTGAGGCAAACTTACCCCGTAAATGGTTATTTAATCCTTCCTGAATTACCTTTGCCTTCAGGCGTAAGGCTGGGTTGCCCAAAGTTCAGAAATAGAAAGGCGCACCATATCGGACCGCAAGTACACAGGCCCTGCCCCCGTATAGCCTTCCTTCAATGCAAGAAAAGTTGTTGGATTACAAACCACGGCCGGTCTGGACACGCGCGCTCGCTGACAGTTCGCAAGAAAGGGAGGGAGCGAGCGAGCGCCTTCAGACCGGCCGTGTACAAAAAAAAATGGAGTGGTGCGTAGATCACTCGGCGGCAATAGTGTCTGCAACTTATGAAGTGCGTGGATCACTGACAGTTTGTGTATATAAGCGCGCGCACGAATGAACACCCCATCCTTTAAATATTAAGAGTCTCGCTACGTCACTGGCCTGCGCGGCGGAAAAATTTTCACGAAATTAAAAAAAAAGAAACACTGCGGTTCATTTCGCGGAAGCCGAGATTCCAAAGACAGTGGTAATACGTGCGTATCTATAACGTCACAGACACTTTCTGGAATGCCCGCTGCCGGTCTGATCGATCGCCAAAAACCGCGGAGTGTGATTGTGATTCTTCATCCGAGGCTGTCAGAGCCGTCAGTACAGGGGGGCTATCGGAGATGGCATTTTAGCGAGAGCGTTCGGAATCGCCGCACGCGATTGGCCAGCGCCCATCCGGTGTCGTCATCCGCGGGGCGTGCCCACGGTACACCTACCTATAACCACATTAGAGTAGAGAAACTGTACCTTTGACAGTGCAACGAAAAATAAGAGTAGCGGTGGAGTCCTAAACTAAGATACACAATCAAGAGATGGCACTGCATGTACTATCATCATCATTGTTTAGATGTAACACGGTTGTTTTGTTTTTGACGCCTACGCCTTCTGGCCTTATTGAGAGCCTCTAGCAGGAAAACTTCAAACTAAAATATGGGGCTAGGTTAGTAGTTCCACTCTACGCGCAACTTGATGGAACGCGCCGCGGCTGGTTTTTTTCGCCACCTGTAGCGACTTGTAGAACGTCGAGCCTTCCGGGGCCCCGAGATTTCGGTGTCGTCAAATTGACGTCAATTCCCTGTAAATTATTTTCAAACCGAGCGTGTCGTCTGCTACGCGGAGAACGATTCCCGAGGCCGCTCGCTCAGCGAAGGGTTTACGAACGAATTTACGAACGCTTTGCGAACAGCGGCCATGGCAGCGGCTCCGCTTGGATTGAAACGGCGGCTGCGGCTGCGGAATGGTGCGTCACAGAGGGAAATGGCGCTCCACTTGGGCGCTGAGTCCTCGCATTGTCGTCGCTGAAATAGGACGCGGAGCAGCTGGAGGTTCACGATGTATTTGGGGACTTGACAGAAAGTGAATTCCGACGTCAATTTCGCCTGTCGAATCGAACAGTACGTTGGCTGTGCGCCGAACTTGATCCCGAGAGAGAGAGAACAAATTTATTTTAGGGAAAAAAAAATCCTCACCGCCTCTGCCCGTCTGATAGCCTGGAATTGTTTCTCCAGGCTTGAGTCGCGGAGAACCGTGTCCCACGCTCCAGGCGAGGGAGTAGTCAGGAGATCAGAAACCGGGTGCCAAATAGCCCGTGGAATTTCGACGGAGAGAGCTGCGCCTGTTGAGGTTCTTCGCTACTGGAAGTTCCCAGCGCGCTGTCGGCAGTGAAGAGTTAGTCGGGCTTTCACAGTCGGGGTGCACCTCCAAAAATGCGAGAAGGAGCTCCCTCTGCCTCTGAGCACCCGCGGGCCGAAATGCACGTTTTTGTGCGAGGACATGGCAGCAGCAGACGACGAGACGAAATTTAGATATGACGCCACTTACGCGCACGCTTCTTGTTTTTCGCGCCCGCTACACCGCTTAGCGAACCTGCAGAGAGAGATATTGATGCTTAAGAGCGTGTTTACGTCTGAAAAGAAGAAAGCAGCGTTTTTAAAAGGAGCAGCTTTCTTAATTTCTCGGGAGAAACATTTTGACTTTCAGAAGCAGACGACAAACGGAGTACGTCATCATCGGAGGAGCGCGCCGCTTCCCCATTGGCCGCGCCGGCCGCGCTCCGCCCGTTCTCAAAGCATTGCTCAAAGCTATCGCGGACCACCCACTTTTTAACGTCAGTGTTCGGAAAGCGTTCTCTAGCGAACAGCCGATCTCCCATAGCCCCCCAGGTACGTCGATAACAAAAAAAATCACCGCATCTCCACTAACGAGAATCATGACGAGCGGCGAAGCACTGGGTATCGTACCGTTACGTCACCGTACGTCGCCCGCGCGTTGCCACTGTGAATGTGAAATGAGTGACAAAGTGTATATATATACAAATGTATTTGTTTGGTTCCTCTTTAATGCTGTTGCATTTGAATCCCCTTGCTATAATTCGCATATCGTCTTCAGTTCTATATGCACATACACACATGTGTTTCGACTATAGCAACGGTTTCGTATATACCGTGACAGCGAGAGTCGAAGACAAAGCTAGGTGCTAAAGTGCTGCGGTGTTTCCCACAGGAAACGTCAGTCGCTGCTGATGGGCTTGCTTTACCGTAGCCACGA
The DNA here is from genome assembly GCA_013339685.2 of Hyalomma asiaticum. Lineage (NCBI taxonomy): Eukaryota > Metazoa > Arthropoda > Arachnida > Ixodida > Ixodidae > Hyalomma > Hyalomma asiaticum. Next base: position 17,489 of record JABSTT010002560.1, on the reverse strand, counting down.
CGACGCCGTTAGACGCCGACAGCCCAGGCACATTAGCAGAAACTCGTGAGAATCGTTTCTGACCCGACAACCCTATCACATACACCGCCTGGGTGCACTGCCTCCAGGATCGGCCCACACATCCACACACTACGGTGCTGTGCCGTGACGGACGGACAACGCGGACGGACAAGGCTAGAGCCTAAGGTGCTTCGCCCCTAAAGAGTAACGCCGGTTCCATCGCGGCGAAATCCGTCGGACAGTGAGGCTGGTCCTTTCTGTAAGAGCCACAACTTTGCTGTCCGCACGCCCTCCAGGAGTCTGTGCCCAAAACCAAAGAAGCACTTGCGTTAGCAGAAGCAACACCTAGGAAACATGAGTGCGACGTCTCCCAACTATGTATAGCCTACTGGTTAACTCTTTCGTTACCACGCATGCTCAAGTCGATAAAGAGTGCGCGTGATCAAAGGCTGGAGCAGTTGAAGCGCACGCCAGCCGAGCGGCGAGGCGCAATGCCTTGGACATCCCAAACCGCACGCGCACTCAAATGAAAAAAATAGAAAAAAAAGAGAACAGGGTAGTTCTACTTGTTCTTTGCGTAGCTTAGACGCGTTCTCTCTGGTTCTTTGAGTGATGGTGACGCGGGCATTGAAGTCGCTCCCGTGAGAGTTCAGCTTGGATAAGTTAGTAACTAATTTGAGTTTGTTTCTTTTAATGACGTATTTTAAATTGCTATTTATTTTCGTAACTGTACCTTTGTGATGTGCATAGAAGACTTGTACTTACGTACATGAATTTATGCCTTTAGTTAAAGGGCCCATGACAGCTACTTTTTGTTGGAGACTTTTATGTTCTAATGAGTAGAACAGTGTCTTGTAATCACGGCATGGAGTGGCGAATTCTCCAGCGCGAAGTCTAATTAATCACAGCATCGTTAATTTTGTTCAGTTTTAATGAAGCTTCGAAACGCGCGCCAAAAACTGCAAGAAACTAGCGCCGCGGGGCTAGCGCGGCGGCTGTCGGAAGTGAGCGCATGCACTGATCACTTGAGCTCAAGATTCGGTGACGTTGCGGAGAGCGCGAGCGCCAGACCAGCTCGCCACACTCGCTTTGCATCATAGCGTGTGTACAATATACGCTTGAGCGACCAACACGGAGAGGACGCAGAAAAATACGGCTTTTGGCGTGGCCTCCGCGATCGGCTGCGAGAGCCGATCTTGGAGGCTACGCTCTGAGGCCATAGCGCGGCGCGCCCGTGTCTCTCTGTGACGTCACGATATCAACTTACAAAAGTGAAACGCAACAGATGGCCCACAAACTACGTCACACTAGTGGCGATGTCGCGAGGTGCTGCAAGCTCGGATGAGCATTCCCGCTTACGTTGAAACCATATTAAAATTACTTAGAGGCGACGTTCGCCGCTAATACTTGGTCAAGATTACCTTCGTATGCAGGAAAACAAATTAACGCAAGCATCTCGCGTTTGAAATTTTGGTGTCATGGGACCTTTAATATTTTTCTTGGGGAAAAAATATGTAAACGAAAACCCATCATATACTCCACTATTCCACTATGTATGATGTACTTGTTTATAATTCAAGAAACCCTAGATCTAAGATTGTAATTCTTAATATCGACAATGCCAACTAATACTCAAACAATCTGTATATTTCAAAATTTTCTGGAAAATTATTTCCGAAGACACTACTCCTTATTGAATTTCTTTTTAATTTTCAATTCTTGCTTTGTTTGTCACTTTTTTAGAACACATGTTCTTCATCGACTGTGTTAGAAATGAAGGCTATTTGAAAGAACATTTATTGTTCTTCACTTTTATATATTCCATGTTCATGTAAAGACAGCAGCCGTTGTGGGAAAAATTCCCAACTCAGGCACACGGCCGATTTCCCGTCGTGACGAAAGAGTTAAAACTCTTTTCATCATAAGAAATAGGGGGGAAGGGTGTTCCTGGTTCAAATAACGGCTATGTCCCTTTCTGTTAAATGCGAAGCATTTTTTGGAGAAGTTGAACAACTTTGACCGTATCTATCTATCTATCTATCTATCTATCTATCTATCTATCTATCTATCTATCTATCTATCTATCTATCTATCTGTCTGTCTGTCTGTCTGTCTATCTGTCTGTCTGTCTGTCTGTCTGTCTGTCTGTCTGTCTAACCGCCTATACCGCTCGGTGCTCTCCTGGCCGTTTCGTTCGCCTGGGGCACCCCAATATTTCGGAGGTATGGGGTATGGGGTATGAACCTGAATGCCTGGTCCTTACATCACCAACATGACATTCTCGTCATATATATCACGATTAACAATAGTGAAATCACGCGTGGCTCATACCCGTAGTGCTCCAATATGCGCCCCAGGTGCTTGAATTTTACGCAGACCACGTTGACCTCGTCTCAGCTCAGGTAGGCGTTTAACATGTCATTAGAACGCACTTAAAAACAACAAAGGCATACAGTTTGTCGTAGCATGGGACTGTGAAATTTAGGCATAACAAATACACGGACACACCAAATGTACTGTAATCTCCGGAGGCAACCTGCCAAGTGGCAGGTGGGTGTCGAACCCGAGGCATGAAGCAGGCACGCTGCCACTGGGCTATACGGCGACCCCTCCCACGCGGTAAATATAGTAAATAAACTTCATGCAACAGCAGTGGTGATTACCGATGGTCGTGTAACGTCAATGACTCGTCTGGTGTGTGTTAGGCGCAATCTTAGAGAGATAGAGAGAAAAATGATGGGCGGAAGGCAGGGGCGTCACAAAAAATCTGCTTTGCTACCCTGCACTGGGGGAAGAGGAGACAGATTGATTGATTTGTGGGATTTAACGTCCCGAAACCAGCTCTGATTATGAGAGACGCCGTAGTGGAGGTCTTCGGAAATTTCGACCACCTGGGGTTCTTTAACGTGCACTGACATCGCACAGCACACGGGCCTCAACATTTCGCCTCCATCGAAATGCAGCCGCCGCGGCCGGGATTCGATCCCGCGACCTTCGGATCTGCAGCCTAGTACCATAGCCACAAGACCACCGTGGAAGGGTTGGGAGACAGAAAGAGAAGGGGAAAAAAGAGACTGAGAGTGATTTAATCGTGCACACTTTGTCGGTAAATTGATTACATATGTGTCGTGTTTCAAGCACTAATTGGTCTTGCGGCCCGCGACGTAAAGCCGATAAAAGGCACTGAAGGGTTGACTTGGAATCTGTAAAGATGCCGCGTTTCTGTGGTAGCTTTCTGTGGGAACTGCAAACTGGTAGCTTTCTGTGGTAACTGCAAACTAATCTAAATAATGTAGCTGACTGGTGCAAGAAGTGGTTAATGGAATTAAATATTAACAAATGTAAAATATTGCATGTATCCAGAACTAATTACAACCCTAGCACCTATTACCTAAACACCATTCCCCTAGAATCTGTCATTTCATATAAATATCTCGGTGCACACATTACAAATAACTTAAGTTGGACCACTCACGTAGAGTACGTAATTAACAATGCTAATCGCATGCTGGGATACTAGCGACGTAACTTTTCCAAAGCAACATCCACGTTAAACCTACTACTATATAGGACTCTTATACGCTCCAAACTTGAATATGCATCCGCCATATGGGACCCTAGTCATGCTAACCTTATCACCTCACTTGAACTAGTACGAAATAACTCTGTCCGATTCGTCCTCTCTAACTATAACCGTACTGTGAGTATAACCTCAATGAAAAATAGTCTAGCACTCATTCCATTGGCTAACCGACGCAAAATTGCCCGTCTCTCCCTCTTTCGTAAACTTTTCCACCATTCATCACTTCATAATGTCTTTATACGCGATGCGCAGTGCCTATAGGGGCGCCACTGAAAGCCGCGTAGCGGCGGCCGTTGGAACCGCTGGTGGGTCGCGTAGCAGACGCCTCATTTCACTGCAAGCATGACGGAAGTGCGGGCGTGCGATTTGCCGCTTGTGCGCGTCCCAGATAATTACTTTTGCGGCGATAGTGTGCGCAAAGGAGCCGCACTTCATAATAGTGGACATGTGTCCGAAGTCACAGCTGTGTGGGACGACAATGTCAGCATACGCGCCAAGTGTTTGCCACAGGAAAGCGTCAACAAGCTTCCCTGCGAAGTGGAGCTCATCGTATAGTACACCGCTTTCTTTATAACGTCCCGATCACTAGTGCCTGCATGCGCTGACGCGTGAACCGACGTTTTTTCTCGACACAGTAGCTTCGTTTACGTGCCATATATATGTTTATATAGCAGTGTTTGAGCGAGCGCTGTCGCACCGGCGCATGGATTTCACGGGTGCAGCCACGCAAAGGGTCAGCGTTGGTAAAACTTTGAAACCAGCACGATAAACTTGTGAAAAAATATCTCGACAGCTTGCGCTAATGGCGCGAGACTGAGTCACTGCGGAGCTGGGGGTCACCTAGCTTGTCATAGCAGCTTGGCTACGTATTTGCTAGGTTATTTGCAAGCTATTACCAAGTTTTGCGAAATGGCGTTAGGTTCTACGTGATCGTCAAAGCATCATAGCGCACAGGTGCCACGCTTTACAGACAATATGCATATAGTTGAGGCGTGCTCACAGCGAACATTCTGCACCGGTGATCGCATTCCAGTGCCATCAATAGGTAGAATGCAGCCGATTTAGTGCAGCACACGTGTAATTCCACGGCGCTTTTGTGAAGGAGCCGTCACCTGCCCCACATTCTCTGGCATTGCGCTTCGCGCCATTCGTTTTTCAAGAAAGCCTAGGCATCGCGTCTTATCAGTGATGATGATTTGTGGGGTTTAACGTCCCAAAACCAGTTCTGATTATGAGAGACGCCGTAGTGGAGATCTCCGGAAATTTAGACCACCTGGGGTTCTTTAACGTGCACTGACATCGCACAGCACACGGGCCACAACATTTCGCCTCCATCGAAATGCAGCCGCCGCGGCCTGGATTCGATCCCGCGACCTTCGGATGAGCAGCCGAGTGCCATAACCACTAGACCACCGTGGCGGGGCCGCGTCTTATCAGTAATGACAACCTCATGTGCATTGTAGCATCTAAAATGCAGGCGAGGCGACCAAGTGTAAACGGAGTAGCGTTCGCTGAAGACGTAGCGACATAAATGGAGAAATAAAAACACGATATTCGTTCTAACACTGCCGTAAACAAAGCGCCATTGCTTTGTTTGGGCAGTGTTCCACCGCAATCCACCGTCGCTCTCGCTCATGAAATAGCACCGGAAACCTGTAGAAGTGCGTTCCTGGCGATCTTTTTGTGTGTGTTTGAGCAGCCGACAACGCAGCAGTTATTTTTCGACATCGCTGAAGCCCGACAGAGTCGTTAACTCACGATGAAAACACATCCATCCGTGCACTCGCGTGCACGCTCGCGGGAACACTGCTCGCACGGACCCACCAACGCTTCCGAGCCGTGGCGACAGATGGCGTCGTCGACGCTTGGCGCATCGCCTATACTGCGACCTCGGTACATTTCAAACCGTGTTGATCATGGTCATAAGGTAGGAATCGCATCATGTCATATTAAGTCCTTCTTTCAGTCGTTTATTCCCAGTACATCTCAAGAGTGGAACCACCTTCCCACAAGCGTCGCAACCATTACTAACCACAAAAATTTTTGCGAAGCATTAGCTAACATTGTATAACCAGGTGAACTGTTCCATTATTTGCATTCACACTGCATTCGTTTGTTTACATTAACTAACTTGCTTGTGTTTTTGGAGAACAACTGTATTTTTGAATTCACTGCACTTTTTGTTTATGTATTTTTAACCACTCACCTCTGCAATGCCTTACGGCCTTGAGGGTATTATAAATAAATAAATAAATAAATAAATAAATAAATAAATAAAATGACGAACGATCGCCAACGACGGCGCATTTCTAGGGCTCCTTGTCTGCTAGATGGCGAACGTAGTGGCCGAAGTTCAATGACGTAGTTGCATGTGCCGAGGATACAGCAGCAACAACTAAGCAGTGCTCTCCAGCGAGCCGTGCAGATAAGATTCACCACCTGCTCGGAGCGAACACAAGGATCAGTGCTTGTACTACACAGTCGCAACCACTGCTGAATGTAGTGCCAGTGTGGAAATTCACAATTACAAAGTAAGAATTCACTCGACGACTGGCACTTTAGGGTGGGCTAATTGGTAGCCGTGCATCACACATATCCGTTATTCTAAGCCTGCTTAATGTTCAATTCAAAACTTCAAAAACATCATACATCTCCATCTTCCTCGTTTGCAGCCTCAAGGGGTAAGTTCTTTTACTCTGTATACTCATACAAACTAACAGGCTATTACAAGAATCCTTGACTCACATATTTTTTGCTTTAATAACTATCTAAAGCCCCAGCCAGCGTGTTTCTGAAAAGATATATTAGACAAATACACATTTCAGAATTTCTTATAGAGCGTACTCATATAACCAAGCAAGGATAATAGAACAATGTATTAGACTAGGTAATACGAACACCTGTAAGACGAAGACGAAGCATCTGATTTTCGTTTCATCGACAGCCAATAAAAAGAAAAAGCTACCAGGTTCGTAGCACGGCTCGCGGCCTGCCGCCGCGTGGCTCGCTGTCCCGTGCTTTCCGTGCGAATTCCGGGTGCCAGCTGCACGTTCTGCAGGCAGTCAAATCCTTGGAATCTCGGCCGCCGGTATCTAGCGGCCAGGGCCAGCCTTACCAAAGCTCCGCCTTTTCTACCAGCGCCTCGCCCGCCATGGACCCATCAACCGGCGCTATTCCCAAGCGCCCCAGGAAGCGGAAAGTCAAAGCGAAGTTCACCTTTGGATCGAGTAGCACCGGGAACAGCAGCTTGCCCTGCTATATGCAAGCAAACTTCAGCGATCTCATTGCTTTTCTTGAGACACCACAGAGAGATGGAGACGAAGACTGGCCCGAGCCTACCGTTACGACCGAAGGGGTTGGACCAAGTAGAGCGACCACAACAGGTGTAAACAACGAAGCTGAATCGTTTCATGGCAGTAAGACTTCGGCCAAAAACCGCGGCGTAGCCACATCCAAGCTTGTCCACCACCCAAGCAGCTTCGGACGAGATGATCAGGTCCCCACAGTCGAGACACCGGAGCCAAAAGGTCTCACGGAAGCAGATGTAGCTGACATCGTGAGACACATGCGACAGCTGCTGCTGGACAAAGGCCCGTCACAGGAGCAGGAACTTATAGAAGCAGCTAGTCCCTTGCACGCTGAGCAGGTACAAGAAATACACGGCAGCATGACAGCTTTTCTAAACGAACGTCCCGGGTTTGTAGTGGTCAACGAGGACTTGTACACTTTTGTGTACTACGATCCCGACGTTGAGGTGCAAGGTGACTCAGCATCGCGGAGAACGGAGGAAGCCATTGCCGGTCCTTCGACTGCTTCCAACAACAGCGACGACCAGGATGCACCAGTTTGCGATGGCGGACCTCACCGTCAATGTGCTGCCATTTCGTCGAGCAGACCTGCTAATGATTCCACTATCGAAGGAGAACACGAGGAGAGAGAAGAGCATGGTCTGGAAGACAGCAGTATCCAGGTAACATCTACGCCTCGGTCACAAGCCGCGCCAAGAAGGAAGAAAAAGTCCAAGGCAAAGTGCCAGAGCCGACTTTCCCGAATTACCGAGGCAAAGTCGACAAAGCAGGCTCATCACTCGGACGTCATGCAGCTGCAGGAGCAGGAAACACAGAAGAGCAGCACCTACGAAGTGCATCAACAGCGTGCCAAGGAAGGCGAGCTACCGCTTGCTCTCCAACCAAAATCACGGCAGAGTGCAGCGACACAAAAGAAGGGCCCCGTCATGAAAAACCTGAAGCCTACCGACGTGAACCCACAGCCTCCGCTTCCACGGCCACGGCCACGACAACGCCGCAAGAGGAACCAACGACCTCGTCCCAAGACAACGCCTCCTTCCAAGAACAAGCGCGGAACACCACCATCCAGCACTATTCCCCAGCCGCTAGCTGAGGCTGACGAGCGGTCTTCCAGGTCACCAGAACTAGCACCACCAGATGCGAAGCCCGTCAAACCGCCCAGAAGTAGAAAGCAGGTAGAGGCAGCATACTCGGACACCCCTTCTGTGCTGCCCACCGAGCAAGAAGCGCCGAAAAAGAACCAATTAGAGGAGAAGCTCTCAAGGATTGCTCGCATGGTTAAGAACAGACGCCCAGATATTGCAGAGAAAGAGATCGGGAAGAAAATTGACCAGCTGCGGAAGTCCCGAGGTGGATTATCCGGGATGACCTACAACGACATCGTGGAACTGGTGGTTGTGGAGTTCGAAGCCGATGCCAAAGAAATGGAAAAAAGCGAGGACCCTTCGATGGATAAAGAACTGCTTCCATAAGTTCATGTTGTGGTGCAAGTGGAGTCCAGATCTTTTTTTTCTTCCTCCTCATTTTAGTTTTGACATTATAGTTTACGCTGTGCAGTCTTGTTCATCTTCTTTCCTCTGTGCTCTTTGAAAATCACTGTTCCTTCTTTTCTGATATGAAGCTTCTTGAGAGAAAAGAAACACAAGCATGCATTACTTGCCAAACTCGCACACATTACTATTCACCCATTTGATCAGTAATAGCGAGCTCTTTTCGAGAGGCAAATATACCTGCTTGAGAAAGCACAGCGAACAACCTGCCTAAAACTCGGTTGGGAAGGTGCCAGTTCAACTTTCAGTGCATGTAACCCTTGAATGCAGGTTGCTGTCAGATGACGATGATCCTCTTATATGGTGCGCACCCTCTGAGGAGGATAAGCCAGAAACAGGGGCGCAGTAGTGACGGTCATTGTGCGACTGAGCAAAGACGGATAGCAAATAATTTTTTAAAATGTGGTTGAACCCTCTGTCTTAGGAATCGGTATAACACGAAAGTGAAACCTGTCTTCGCACATAAGCGGCAATCTGACGAATTTAGGGGCGCGACATGCGTTGGGTACTCTGGACATGTGAACCCCTTGTATGTACACGTCACGGGCACCTCGACACTGTACAGCGATCATCGACAGTTGCACACAAGCGAGAGCTCTCGAACGACTCGCACTTCTCGGGAGACAGTGCATTGAACGCGCCAGCGCCTTACGCAAACTTGCACAAAACCAGGAGCGTTAGCAAACGGCGAAATCTTGAAAGCGAAGCCGAGCTGACTCTTAGCGGATTGTTTTGTGAACGCGCACTTCGCTGTGCGAAACGCGCATCATTTACTGGTCGGCGTGCGTCTCTGGAGTAGAGCGCGTCGCAACGCAACTGGCTATCATAGATGTCACACAACCAGGACGCCACAGCCTGTGCGGCGATAGAGGTGTCGAAACTACCGAAACGCTAACTGCCGGCGCGCATATTAAGGCGACAATTTGCGACTTCGCTCCATCGTTTCTAGGTGGCAGCACCACCGCTGAGAACGAAGAGTGCAATGAAAGGGAGGCGATACTAATTTAAGAGCAATTTTACTTGTTAAATACGCTTGGTCTAACCGGACATCAATTAAATGCAAATTGCAAAGCGGTCTAGTATACATGTAAAGTCAGTTTTTTTTTTTCCTCCTCACTTCAAGTCTGGCGGTGGCGTGGTCGGTGGCGCTTCCAGCTCCTACCGCCACATCCTGTCTGGTTGTGGGTTCGAATCCCAGTGGGTGCTACCTTTTCAATATAAAAGGCGTGTTTACTTTTTCAGACATTTCCTTCCTTTACGGAAGTACGTCACAGATTTCTTGGTGGACCCCGGCATAAAACACTTTCGTGTTAAAAAGAAACCCTGATCGGTCGAGTAGGCAAGAATATCTGAGATGGAATGTGAGGAATGCAACGGTAGGGCAATCTCTCGATATGAACGCCACGAGGATCTAATTCAGCACTATATGGATTTGGAAGAAAAAAAAAGGAGCATAGGCTGCTGTCTGTTGTTTCACTTCCCGGAATAAATTGTTCGGCATCCTAACTAAAGAAAATATCCTGCAGATCCCATGCAAGGTGAGAATCGTCGTCATGCGAAGCAGCCAGTGAGGGAATTGCCTATGACGTATTGTTTGTCCAGTGTTACGGATATGACGAAGCTTTTGTGTAAAGTGCCACGAGTGCGTGTATATGCTTAACGTGGGCTAAAAAGGAACGTCGAGAGCACCGTGGGGACCGAATGGTAGATCGTTATAGTACATCGTAACGCTGGCACTTAGGCTAGTTCCACACGTCGGTTTCGCCGAAGGAAAGTGCACGTTACGGCGCACTCATGAGCGTATCACAAGCATTGTTCGACAATATAGTGTAGTGAGAGCAGTACATATGTATCAATTCTTTATTTCCGGAAATAAAGTGAACGCCTCTAGTGGCTATATAGTATACATTCGAATGGACCGATTGATTAAACCCCACTGCGCACGCGTCAAACTATCGCGGCGTGAGTCTCCTTTGCGACGATTCAGCCTATACTTGCTTGTTTATAACGCAACGCGCCAATATGTTCATTTTTCATTTTTAGCGAAGTCGCTGCAGATGCACTGCTATTTGCGAGCGCGATTTTTCTGAGTGGGCCCCAAGTGGTCCGCTCTTGTATGCGCACAGTATTGCTGTCTAAAACGAAACTAAGGTTTCTTCTGATTTCCACCCGTGAAAGGGAATGGGAAGGGCAAACTTGTGAGGATATTGCAGTGAAACGCGTCGAATCTCTACGTCGCTATTATCACTGGCAAGCTATTTCTGAAACTTGTGATGACCATTGTGTTGTAACATCCATGGCTCTGTCAATCGAAGGCCAGGCATCGATGTTCGTTATTCACATGGAATATGTGCCGACAGCGTTCACGTGCTGCGAGACTCGGAGCGTACGGGACTACATTACGGCGCACCGCGTGATGTGGGAAAATCACTGCGAAGTGGCCCAACACGCTCTGAAGAAAGTCTGCATTGCTGCGTTATGGCTCACGATGTTACACCACTGTATATGGAGACTACGAGAGACGCGTCAGGGAGTAGAATCACCTTGGTTTGTTTATTCCAGTGCAGTAGCCGTGACTGTGTGTCCTTGTCCCCATAACCATTGCCTCCCCAAGGCGCCTGAACTTGGTCCGCACAGCGTCGTCGCGCCGACGTGAAAGTGGCTGCTTCCCTTACAAAAATGCCATATATGGCCATATCCGGAATTGCGAAAATGAGGCTTATGCGACATGTCCTCCTATGTGGCCGTATTTGCCCAAATCGTCAAAGAAACATACGTGGCAATGAAAGACACACACGAGGAATGCCATGTAAGACTCTGATGCATATTGGGCAAACACGGCGAAATACGGACACGTGTCATATATAGCCAGATATGCATATATGGCCATATGCGCATCTATGCGCTGGCGTGGGCCACTTTGCTACGTTTCCGTAGAGCGCGCACGCGTTCAACCGGCGATCCGTTTTAACAGGAAGGAAGGGAATCCGGTCCCTAACACCGGTTATTCGGTTATACGGCTTTCAGGAGCGGGATATCTAAAATGTCCGCTTTAAATAACCGGTTAGCCGGATATTCGAATTTGGGGCCTGAATACTTGGTATCCCAAACACTTCATTCAAAGTCAACCCCATGACGTAGGCAGGTGAGCATCCATTTGTTTTATTCCGGCAATCTTAAAACCTGAGGCGCAAATAATATGTGAAATAGGTTACCACCACGCAGCTCCTCAGTACATCTAAGATGCTGTAATTGTCCTTTCTGTGGCGCTTCTCTGGCGGCGGCTTCCGGGATCGCGTTTTGTGGCTCTCTCCATGCGCGTTTGCCGGTTGTGAGTGCGTGTTTCACTGCCTCTCACTGTTTAATCCGGCGGTATTAAGCAGAAAAAAGTTGTTACGCTATTCGGTTTAAGGTGTGGATAAGCATGAGCACCAATTTTTCTCTAGACGAGCCCAATTAAATTCTCAATTAAGCAGCCAAAAGACTTGGCCTGAGCTGATCGATTAATATGTCATTATTCAGGTATTTGGCCCGCATTTTTTTCTCCGCGGGTCGCTAGGAAAGTTAGAATTAACAACGATCTATCGATTGTCGATTATGACCTTTTCTTCAATCGGCAATCGTTTCATATTCAATTTAAATAGCAAATCCTTGTTTTTCAAGTGACAAAAGTGCGTTATTATGAACCGAGCTGTAGTTATAGGCACTCCCAGATTTCTTTCGCGCTCTGCGAGTGCCTTAGCATGCACTTGGATTCAAGTTCACCGTCTTTTCTTCATTAAGCCCTATACCAAGATGGTGCAGTCTCTGACACGTCAGGAATTCAAACAAGCGTCTTTGAGCTTAGCAGCGCAATCCCTAAGCCGCAAAGCTGCTACGGCAAGGTGTCGTGTCATTATACACGCACCGAGACATTAGGGACTTTTAGCAGCGCCGGCTTACCGTACGGTAATCACGGTAATGCCGTACAGTCATGGTCGGAACGCGGCTAGTTTAGTCAGAAAGAGCTGCACGGAAACGTCGTCATGCGATGAAGGTTGCTGGTGAGGCACTCAGAAGCTGATTTTTCTACGTGCCAACCACGACAGTGCGGCATTACCATACTTACCGTAGCGTAAGCCACTGCTGCTAAAACTCCCTATTACCTAATTCCAAATATCGTGGCTCTGGCCAAGCCTGAGTGGTATAACTATCCGACAGAATCATACGAAAATGCAAACTTCAAGCTGTGTTTCCCCGCTCGGGCCTTGTCATTATCGGTGACCATACTTTGCAGGGGTTATCAACCGTACTGTTCTGTTAACTGGCACAGATGAACGCTGTATATATGTCAATAACTCGATTTCGCGTCGCTTAACATCTACCTTGCGTGGAAGATTAGCCGACCATATTGATGTGACCACTGAATGTACGTTGACAAGAACGGCATTCGAAAATGCTTCGCTTCAAAACGCGGTACTATCGACAGAGTCCACCACTTGCTCGAAGATGAACGGAGCACGATGTGTGTAGAAGGCCTCAAATGCCATGAAATGCTGCGGCTTCGAACGCGCGAGCTCACTGCGCGCTTGCACGGGACCCGTCGATGTTTCCGTGAGCACCCATCTTACACGTTTCGCGCCGTGTAAAGACGCTGCAAGAAAGAAAACAAAACAGAAATAAGTTTTAGAATGTTATTGTTGCTGAAATGTCTCATTACTGAACATGCATGCAGAGCGAAAATGAGCTTTACTGTGCAGCTATATTGGAGCGGTGCGCAAGCGAGCGAGAGAACCGGATAACCTTAAAAAAAAAACAAGGCCTCGACTCTCACATGCGCGGGGCCGCCCGCGCGCATGGGCAGTGGGGCTCCTGGAAAAGGCCAATTGTTGAGTGCGTTCCTCCCGTGTTCAAGTCGTATTTTATCATAGAGCCGATACGCATGAACCTAGGAGTAAGATTATGCCAAGTAGAGCTGTTTGGAAAAGCAAATTTAGAAAAATAAACGTAGCCCCGCCACGGTGGTCTAGTAGCTATATGGCATTCGGGTGCTGATCCGAAGGTCACGGGATCGAATCCCAGCCGCGGCGGCTGCATTTCTATGGAGGCGAAATGTTCAGGCCCGTGTACTGTGCAATGTCAGTGCGCGCTACATCGTCTCACAAAACCATGTCATGGTTTCGGAACGTCAAACCCCGTAATCAACCAATCAATAAAAAAAAACGTAAGCACATTAAGCATATAGAGGCTTAGAACAGCGCTGGTCTAAGCCTGATATAAATGCAAGATGGAAAAGCCGATCCACTATTGCGGCGGCGGTGGCCGTGTCGAATTAGAATGCACCATACGGTGCGTTGAAGCATTCCCACGAGATCGAGCATACCTGATGGAACCGGAACATGCATACTGTTATGATAGCGCTTATCACACATTAGAAGCGCAATTCACGTTACGTAAGCATCATCATTAGAACTGCAGGCGCAGTATCTTTATTGACTCTATGTACCGTGCGGGAGGAGCCACCACAGCCTAGCGATAGCGTGCTTGCTCAGCACCTCGAGGGTCCGGTTCGATACCCCTATACCATGGCAAGTCGCATGTGCGTCTGTATCCTTGTTATGGGTACATTTCGTTCGCAAGCCAGGACAAACTGTGCTCCTTCCTGGTTTTGCCAGCGTATACCCCTTTAACCCTGCCGTCCAGTGTCACTAACAAGTGAAAAACGTGGCCCGACAGTGCACCGTGAGACGTACAGAAAACTCCAAACGCCTCTCCAGGTTATGGGTTCGATTAGCGCGTTCATTTGTCCATTTCCCGCAGCCACGGCGTTTCGTATGCCAATCTAGTTGGTCCTTGATTGACACAGGCTGCAGTAAATTCAAACACCTGTGGCGCATCTCTACATTCCACGGGCCGAGCACTGCAGGTATGAACCGCACGTGATTCCAGCGCCGTTGATCGTGGCGTACCTGACGAGTATATCCCGTTAGTGGTGTAAAAATCAATCGTTCGTGTTCGTCGTACATGTATACCATGCCATTCAAATTTTGGGTATACAAGGTAAACAAGAAGGATAGATAGATAGATAGATAGATAGATAGATAGATAGATAGATAGATAGATAGATAGATAGATAGATAGATAGATAGATAGATAGATAGATAGATAGATAGCGTCAGACCGGCTCAAGAGCGCCAAGAATTCCTCCAACATTTAAAAGAAAGAAGAAAGATGCGCCCGAGTGCATGGGAGGGCCTGCGTATGGCCAGTAGACAATGGTAAAGGCGGCCATGACATCACTAACTTGACAGTCTTCCCAGTTTCGTCAAGATTAACCCTGAAAGAACATCTTCGCTGTACCGACAGTTTCCGCGGTGTGGTACTATATGGCGCCTATTTTTATATGCGAAGCATTTCTAGGCGAAATAAAGTCATTTCGACCTTACCTTCCTACCTAGCCGATTACGTCATGGTGCTCCCCTGGCCGTCTCGTTCACTTCGTATGCCACAAAATTTTGATAATAGGGTAAAGTGTTGAGAACATAAAATATTTATTTGATTTTCATATCGCTAACATGGCGTACTTGTCACGTTCGTCACGATTTGCGGTACTGCAATCACATTTGGCTCATACCCGTAGCGTTCGGCCCGTGGTATGCGCCACAGGTGTTTGAGTTTACAACAGGTTATATCAATGAAGGAACTGCTAAAATAAGCGCTGAACATACCGGTAGAAAACACATAACTGACTAGAAATACAAACCATTTCTCGTAGGTGGGTTTGAAACGTACACCTAACAAGCGCGCACGCACGCACACACACACACACACACACACACACATGAAACCAAGAACGAAGCGAAGGGATTATCGAATCCGTGCCTCCGAGGTGCCAAAGAAGCACGCTGCCCCTATAGGCTTACGTGGCTCCTCTCACACGGTACATATAAACCCATTTCACCAGCAGTGATGATAATGGTGAGTGCGTGAACATAAACTGTGCTTATAGTGTGTGTTAAGCATTTTCATATCAATGCAATAAACAATACACATATTGTACCGTCGCTCGGCGTCCTTTTTTCTACCTTTGTCTTCGATCTGGGAGGAATACGTCAGGAAATGAAGCTCACGATGCGCACATCAACGCACCGTTCTTCGACGAAACAGATGCCTGTTCTGTGCACTAACGTTGGCACCATGAACTACGATTCAGTCGCCACGATGCTGTCGCTGTTTTTACTTAGCAAGCATATACAGTAACTCATGTACTTTGCAAAAAGATCGAACTGGGGCACCCGAGATGCAAAGTAAGCCAGCTACCACTGTGCTATATACGGGGGCTCCTTCCACACAGCATATATAAAAAATAAACCTATTACACTAGCACTTGTTGATGGCGCTCGTGTAACGTCAGTTGCGCTTATAATGCGTGCTAAGCGCCAACACAGCAATGCAATAATACATATCTACTGCTCTCACTACACTATTGTCGAACAATGCTTGTGATACGCACATTGTTTGTTTGTTATGTGGTATTTAACGTCCCAAAACCAGCTCTTGATTATGAGAGACGCCGTAGTGGAGGGCTCCGGAAATTTCGACCACCTGGGGTTCTTTAACGTGCACTGACATCGCACAGCACACGGGCCTCAACATTTCGCCTCCATCGAAATGCAGCCGCCGCAACCGGGATTCCATCCCGCGACCCTCAGATCAGCAGCCGAGTACCATAGCCACTAGACCACCGTGGCGGGGCGTGAAACGCACATGAGTGCGCCGTAGCGTGCACATTCATTCTGCGAAACTGACGTCTGTGCTTTGTACTAACCTGAGTGCAAGCGTTACGGTGTACTATAATGATCTACCATTCAGTCGCCATGGTGCTGTCGACGTTCCTTGTTAGCCCACGTTAAACATATAGACGCACTCGTGGCGCTTTGCACAAAGACCTTCGTCGTCCTCGTAAGAATTGACAAACAATACGTCATAGGCAATTCCCTCGCTGGCTGCCTCGCTTGACGGCGATTCCCACAATGTGTGGGATCTGCAGGATTTTTGCTTTAATTAGTATTCATGACTCTTTCTTCCCTGAAATGGAACAACAGACAGCAACCTATGCTCTTTTTTTTCCAACTCAATCTAGTGTGGAAATCGATCCTCGTGGCCTTCATATTGAAAGATTACCTTACCCTTGCATTCCTTCCATCCCATCTCAGATATTCTGTCTACTGGACCGATCAGGGTTCCTTTATTTTTTTTCTAAATCCCTCTTTGCTCCATCCCGCTATAACTGTCGCTACTGCCGCCCAATTCTTGGCTTATCCCCCTCAGAGGGTGCGCGCTATAGGAGAGGATCATCATCATCATCATCTGACAGCAACCCGTGTCCAAGAGTTACATGTCCTCAAAGTTCAGCTGCCACTTTCCCAAACCGAGTTTACACGGGCAGCTCGCTCTGCCTTCTAAGGCAGGTATATTTGCCTCTCGAAAAGAGCTCGCTATAACTGATGAAATGGGTGAATAGCAATGTGTGCGAGTTTGGCAAGTAATGCATCCTTGTGTTTCTTTTCTCTCAAGAAACTTCATATCAAAAACGAAGGAACAGTAAATTTCAAAGTGCATAAAAGAAGGAAGGTGAGCAACACTGTACAATGTAAACTATACTGTTCTCAAAACTAAAATAAAGAAGAAAAAAAACATCTGGGCTCCACTTGCACCACAACATGAACCTATGGAAGATGTTCTTTATCGACCGAAGGGTCCTCGCTTTTTTCCATTTCCTTGGCATCGGCTTCGAACTCCACAAGCACCAGTTCCACGATGTCGTTGTAGGTCATCCCGGATAATCCACCTCGGGACTTCCGCAGCTTGTCAATTTTCTTCCCGATCTCTTTCTCGGCAATACCCGGGCGTCTGTTCTTAACCATGCGAGCAATCCTTGAGAGCTTCTCCTCTAATTGGTTCTTTTTCGGCGCTTCTTGCTCGGTGGGCAGCACAGAAGGGGTGTCCGAGTATGCTGCCTCTACCTGCTTCCTACTACTGGGCGGTTTGACGGGCTTCGCATCTGGT
>JABSTT010002559.1:0-34185 GCA_013339685.2 Hyalomma asiaticum | reverse complement strand
TCAGGATGATCGTGACTATACAGACGGAAAGTTTGATATCAGTGAAGTAACTGCATGCATAGATTCGTTAGCGAGAAACAAGACGCCAGGCCCAGATGGCCTTACTGCTGAAATTTATCAGTGTTTTTCGCTCAATGTTGTCACCATTATTACTTCAGGTGTACCGCGAGGCCTAGGAAGTTGGGTATCTACCTGCTACAATGTATGAAGGGCACACTGTCCTTATAGCCAAAAGCAATGACGAAACTAAATTGCAAAAGGTCGATGGCTACCGGCCTATTTCCTTATGCAATGTAGATTATAAAACTTTTGCAAAGATGCTAACGAACCGTTTACAATACGTGATAAGGTCAGTGGTTGGTGAACACCAAACATGTGGCATCAGAGGTCGATCCATTCAGACAAACATCCATATTGCGAGATCGGTGCTAGAGTGTGTAACAGAGGGTGATGGGCAAGTTGCGATGGTACAGGTAGATCTGGCTGAGATATTCGACAGGGTGTATCATTCGTTCCTGTTCACTATACTAGAGCATACAAATATCGGATCCCAGCTCCTGAAAGGTATCAGAACATGTTACGCTAACGGCTCAACGAGGCTCATAGTGAATGGCTCGCTCTCTGATCAGATCAGGCTTTTGTCATCAGTAAGACAAGGATGTCCTTTGTCACCTCTTCTGTTTTGCCTGTATTTAGAACCACTTTGTCGGAGCATTCTGAAAGACCAAAATTTTCTATGGTTTAAATCCCCGTCAAATGAGATTCGGGTTCTCGCGTATGCAGATGACGTGGCCTTTTTCTGTGAGGATAAACTGAGTGTAAGAACTGCCCTTGCAATTACAGAAGAGTTTTGTGCGGTCTCTGGAGCTAGTGTTAACTATAAAAAAGCTCAGGTTTTTGGTGTGGGCTATGGGCCACAATGCCGTCACACTATGCCGGCATTCAGTGGAAAAAAGATCTATGCTACTTAGGTGTCCCTCTCTGACATACAGGAACAGCAACAGTCATTGGTCGGGGGAAGTTAAAAAGCTACAAATTAAAGTGAGCTCTTGGCAAGGGCGCAATTTGTCGATGTTCAGCCGCGCTAAAGTATGCAACGTGTTTTTAGTTGCCCGTCTCATATACGTGCTGCAAGTACTGCACTGCGCACCACTCCGAATTCAGGCATTGCATCGTGTATTTGCAACATTTATTTGGAGCTCCAGTTATGAATCCATGAGACGCGACAATCTGTTCGTCCCACTTGATCGGGGTGGCCTCGGATTGGTCCATCTCTTTGTTAAGCAAATTGTTTCTCGACTGTTTTTTTTTTCGAGAAAGCGACCATCCGTTTTTGCGTGAAATGCTACAGGTCCGATTAGTTCAGCATCTTCCTAATATAGTAGTTTCATCAAAAGTCATAGGTATTTCACAGGCTCCTTGGGGCTTCCTCAAGGAAGTTGTAGACTCATTCCTTTCCCTGAAAGTTAGATTTAGCCTAGAGTATATTTTCACCGCGAGCCGAAAAGCGATTTCTGTTGCACTGGTGGACTCGATTTTCCCAGATCCTTTGTATCGGACACCTTATTTAAGTCGGCCTTATCAGGATGTACTTAGAAGGGTTTCAAAAATGTGTGTGCCTCCCGGTGTTAAAACATTTTTCTTTAAACTTCATTCGGAAACTCTCCCTGTCAAAACCTGGTTGAATTCGAAGGGCTGCTTCGTGCCATGGTCCACGAACTGCCGACTCTGTCCACGTGCGGAAACAATTTATCACTGTTTTGTTGATTGTACAGACGCAATATTTTTTGGGACATTCTCCAGCGGACTCTTAAAAAGGACATTGACATCAATCCGTTCACAATTAGATTTCTACCGTTTAAAACGACTGCCGGTCCACCCTACGATATGTTTGTAGTACTTGGTTTGTACAGCCTATGGAGATCGAGACTTTGTGATCGCCATGCAGAAAATCCGCGTTCCACAAGATCTATCTACCGAGAAACTGTGGCCTATGTCAGAAGTGTGTACGCTGCCCAGGAAGTACCTCCTGACTGGATGCACTTGTTGGACGTCTGTGTGTGTTTGCCAGAGTTTTGAGTGTGTAGGCGTTATCTCCCTGTGACCTCAGTTATCATTTCCATGTAATAAAGGAAAAAAGAAAAACAGGCGTAGCTCAGTGGTAGAACGCTCGACTGCCACGCCGAGAGCCTGGGTTCGAATCCAGGCAGAGGACACAACTTTCGGAATTTTTTTTTCTTTTTCATAAAAGTAGAGGTGCCTACGTACATCACCAACGAACACCATGGGATGTACAGACCCACGCCCTAAGGAGCTTCGCCCCTAAAAAGAGCGTGGTGTAGTGGTAGCGCGCACGTTGGCAATGCAGAGGCGACACGTTTCAATTTTTCTTTCTTTTTAGTCCTTTCTTTTTTTCCTTATAAAGCGTCGAATTGCTTTTTTTATATTTGTATATTATTTAGCATGCATGGCAGGGAAGCACCATGTTCTTTTTTCTTTTTTTTGCTCTAAAGCGGGTTCGCGTGCCAGTAACCCCAGCCTCCCAGTATACCGTAGGCACGCCAGCGTGCCAGTATGCAGCGTCACACTGGGCACATAATCAGGCGTTTCGCTGGGTTTTCCAAAAGGGTGCCTGAAAAAATAAACACGCATTTCATATTGAAAAGATACCACCCACTGAGATTCGAACCTACAACTAACCAGGACGCGGCGGTAGGAGCTGGAAGCGCTACCGACCACGCCACCGACAGACATGGAGTGCGCGGGGTACATACGGACCTTATATGTATACTAGATCGCTTTACAATTTGCATCTAATTTATGTCCAGGTAAAAGCAAACGTATTTAACAAGCAAAATCGCTCTTAAGTTATTATCGCCTCCCTTTCATTGCAATGATCGTTCTCAGCGGTGGTGCTGCCAAATAGAAACGATGGAGCGAAGCCGCAAATTGTCGCCTTAATATGCGCGCCGGCAGTTAACGTTTCAGTAGTTTCGACACCTCTATCGGCGTACAGCCTCTGGGGAGCTGGGAGTACTCAATGATGACGGACGCACTCCATATCGGCTCCGTAAATTTTCTCTTTTTCTGCAGACCTCCACCCCTGACCCCTGAAATCCGGGTATATCGTCAGCGCCAAAATACAGACCTTACATGTATACTAGACCGCTTTACAATTTGCATCTAATTTATGTGCACTTAAAGCAAACTTACGTAACAAGCACAATCGCTCTTAAGTTATTATCGCCTCCTTTTCATTGCACAGTGCGTTCTCAGCGGTGGTGCTGCCAACTAGAAACGATGGAGCGAAGCTGCAAATTGTCGCCTTAATATGCGCGCCGGCAGTTAACGTTTCAGTAGTTTCGACACCTCTATCGGCGTACAGCCTCTGGGGAGCTGGGAGTACTCAATGATGACGGACGCACTCCATATCGGCTCCGTAAATTTTCTGCTATTTCTGCAGACCTCCACCCCTGTACCCCTGAAATCCGGGTTTATCGTCAGCGCCAAAATACGGACCTTATATGTATACTAGACCGCTTTACAATTTACATCTAATTTATGTCCGGTTAAAGCAAACATATATAACAAGCAAAATTGCTCTTAAGTTATTATCGCCTCCTTTTCATTGCACTGTTCGTTCTCAGCGGTGGTGCTGCCAACTAGAAACGATGGAGCGAAGCCGCAAATTGTCGCCTTAATATGCGCGCCGGCAGTTAACGTTTCAGTAGTTTCGACACCTCTATCGGCGTACAGCCTCTGGGGAGCTGGGAGTACTCAATGATGACGGACGCACTCCATATCGGCTCCGTAAATTTTCTGCTATTTCTGCAGACCTCCAGCCCTGTACCCCTGAAATCCGGGTTTATCGTCAGCGCCAAAATACGGACCTTATATGTATACTAGACCGCTTTACAATTTGCATCTAATTTATGTCCGGTTAAAGCAAACATATATAACAAGCAAAATTGCTCTAAGTTATTATCGCCTCCTTTTCATTGCACTGTTCGTTCTCAGCGGTGGTGCTGCCAACTAGAAACGATGGAGCGAAGCCGCAAATTGTCGCCTTAATATGCGCGCCGGCAGTTAACGTTTCAGTAGTTTCGACACCTCTATCGGCGTACAGCCTCTGGGGAGCTGGGAGTACTCATTGATGACGGACGCACTCCATATCGGCTCCGTAAATTTTCTGCTATTTCTGCAGACCTCCACCCCTGTACCCCTGAAATCCGGGTTTATCGTCAGCGCCAAAATACGGACCTTATATGTATACTAGACCGCTTTACAATTTGCATCTAATTTATGTCCGGTTAAAGCAAACATATATAACAAGCAAAATTGCTCTTAAGTTATTATCGCCTCCTTTTCATTGCACTGTTCGTTCTCAGCGGTGGTGCTGCCAACTAGAAACGATGGAGCGAAGCCGCAAATTGTCGCCTTAATATGCGCGCCGGCAGTTAACGTTTCAGTAGTTTCGACACCTCTATCGGCGTACAGCCTCTGGGGAGCTGGGAGTACTCATTGATGACGGACGCACTCCATATCGGCTCCGTAAATTTTCTGCTATTTCTGCAGACCTCCACCCCTGTACCCCTGAAATCCGGGTTTATCGTCAGCGCCAAAATACGGACCTTATATGTATACTAGACCGCTTTACAATTTGCATCTAATTTATGTCCGGTTAAAGCAAACATATATAACAAGCAAAATTGCTCTTAAGTTATTATCGCCTCCTTTTCATTGCACTGTTCGTTCTCAGCGGTGGTGCTGCCAACTAGAAACGATGGAGCGAAGCCGCAAATTGTCGCCTTAATATGCGCGCCGGCAGTTAACGTTTCAGTAGTTTCGACACCTCTATCGGCGTACAGCCTCTGGGGAGCTGGGAGTACTCATTGATGACGGACGCACTCCATATCGGCTCCGTAAATTTTCTGCTATTTCTGCAGACCTCCACCCCTGTACCCCTGAAATCCGGGTTTATCGTCAGCGCCAAAATACGGAACTTATATGTATACTAGACCGCTTTACAATTTGCATCTAATTTATGTCCAGGTAAAAGCAAACGTATTTAACAAGCAAAATCGCTCTTAAGTTATTATCGCCTCCTTTTCATTGCACTGTTCGTTCTCAGCCGTGGTGCTGCCAACTAGAAACGATGGAGCGAAGCCGCAAATTGTCGCCTTAATATGCGCGCCGGCAGTTAACGTTTCAGTAGTTTCGACACCTCTATCGGCGTACAGCCTCTGGGGAGCTGGGAGTACTCATTGATGACGGACGCACTCCATATCGGCTCCGTAAATTTTCTGCTATTTCTGCAGACCTCCAGCCCTGTACCCCTGAAATCCGGGTTTATCGTCAGCGCCAAAATACGGACCTTATATGTATACTAGACCGCTTTACAATTTGCATCTAATGTATGTCCGGTTAAAGCAAACATATATAACAAGCAAAATTGCTCTTAAGTTATTATCGCCTCCTTTTCATTGCACTGTTCGTTCTCAGCGGTGGTGCTGCCAACTAGAAACGATGGAGCGAAGCCGCAAATTGTCGCCTTAATATGCGCGCCGGCAGTTAACGTTTCAGTAGTTTCGACACCTCTATCGGCGTACAGCCTCTGGGGAGCTGGGAGTACTCATTGATGACGGACGCACTCCATATCGGCTCCGTAAATTTTCTGCTATTTCTGCAGACCTCCACCCCTGTACCCCTGAAATCCGGGTTTATCGTCAGCGCCAAAATACGGACCTTATATGTATACTAGACCGCTTTACAATTTGCATCTAATTTATGTCCGGTTAAAGCAAACATATATAACAAGCAAAATTGCTCTTAAGTTATTATCGCCTCCTTTTCATTGCACTGTTCGTTCTCAGCGGTGGTGCTGCCAACTAGAAACGATGGAGCGA
This sequence comes from Hyalomma asiaticum, assembly GCA_013339685.2. NCBI lineage: Eukaryota > Metazoa > Arthropoda > Arachnida > Ixodida > Ixodidae > Hyalomma > Hyalomma asiaticum. Next base: position 28,279 of record JABSTT010002559.1, on the reverse strand, counting down.
AGCCGCAAATTGTCGCCTTAATATGCGCGCCGGCAGTTAACGTTTCAGTAGTTTCGACACCTCTATCGGCGTACAGCCTCTGGGGAGCTGGGAGTACTCATTGATGACGGACGCACTCCATATCGGCTCCGTAAATTTTCTGCTATTTCTGCAGACCTCCACCCCTGTACCCCTGAAATCCGGGTTTATCGTCAGCGCCAAAATACGGACCTTATATGTATACTAGACCGCTTTACAATTTGCATCTAATGTATGTCCGGTTAAAGCAAACATATATAACAAGCAAAATTGCTCTTAAGTTATTATCGCCTCCTTTTCATTGCACTGTTCGTTCTCAGCGGGGGATCTGCCAACTAGAAACGATGGAGCGAAGCCGCAAATTGTCGCCTTAATATGCGCGCCGGCAGTTAACGTTTCAGTAGTTTCGACACCTCTATCGGCGTACAGCCTCTGGGGAGCTGGGAGTACTCATTGATGACGGACGCACTCCATATCGGCTCCGTAAATTTTCTGCTATTTCTGCAGACCTCCACCCCTGTACCCCTGAAATCCGGGTTTATCGTCAGCGCCAAAATACGGACCTTATATGTATACTAGACCGCTTTACAATTTACATCTAATTTATGTCCGGTTAAAGCAAACATATATAACAAGCAAAATTGCTCTTAAGTTATTATCGCCTCCTTTTCATTGCACTGTTCGTTCTCAGCGGTGGCGCTGCCAACTAGAAACGATGGAGCGAAGCCGCAAATTGTCGCCTTAATATGCGCGCCGGCAGTTAACGTTTCAGTAGTTTCGACACCTCTATCGGCGTACAGCCTCTGGGGAGCTGGGAGTACTCATTGATGACGGACGCACTCCATATCGGCTCCGTAAATTTTCTGCTATTTCTGCAGACCTCCACCCCTGTACCCCTGAAATCCGGGTTTATCGTCAGCGCCAAAATACGGAACTTATATGTATACTAGACCGCTTTACAATTTGCATCTAATTTATGTCCAGGTAAAAGCAAACGTATTTAACAAGCAAAATTGCTCTTAAGTTATTATCGCCTCCTTTTCATTGCACTGTTCGTTCTCAGCGGTGGCGCTGCCAACTAGAAACGATGGAGCGAAGCCATAAATTGTCGCCTTAATATGCGCGCCGGCAGTTAACGTTTCAGTAGTTTCGACACCTCTATCGGCGTACAGCCTCTGGGGAGCTGGGAGTACTCATTGATGACGGACGCACTCCATATCGGCTCCGTAAATTTTCTGCTATTTCTGCAGACCTCCAGCCCTGTACCCCTGAAATCCGGGTTTATCGTCAGCGCCAAAATACGGAACTTATATGTATACTAGACCGCTTTACAATTTGCATCTAATTTATGTCCAGGTAAAAGCAAACGTATTTAACAAGCAAAATTGCTCTTAAGTTATTATCGCCTCCTTTTCATTGCACTGTTCGTTCTCAGCGGTGGTGCTGCCAACTAGAAACGATGGAGCGAAGCCGCAAATTGTCGCCTTAATATGCGCGCCGGCAGTTAACGTTTCAGTAGTTTCGACACCTCTATCGGCGTACAGCCTCTGGGGAGCTGGGAGTACTCAATGATGACGGACGCACTCCATATCGGCTCCGTAAATTTTCTGCTATTTCTGCAGACCTCCACCCCTGTACCCCTGAAATCCGGGTTTATCGTCAGCGCCAAAATACGGACCTTATATGTATACTAGACCGCTTTACAATTTGCATCTAATTTATGTCCGGTTAAAGCAAACATATATAACAAGCAAAATTGCTCTTAAGTTATTATCGCCTCCTTTTCATTGCACTGTTCGTTCTCAGCGGTTGTGCTGCCAACTAGAAACGATGGAGCGAAGCCGCAAATTGTCTTCTTAATATACGCGCCGGCAATTAACGTTTCCGTAGTTTCGACACCTCTATCGGCGTACAGCCTCTGTGGAGCTGGGAGTACTCAATGATGACGGACGCACTCCATATCGGCTCCGTAAATTTTCTGCTATTTCTGCAGACCTCCACCCCTGTGCCCCTGAAATCCGGGTTTGTCGTCAGCGCCAAAATACGGAACTTATATGTATACTAGACCGCTTTACAATTTTCTCTCCTCACCGAGCAAGCTCAAGATTATGCAGACCAACTTTGAAGGCAAAATTGGCATGAATTATGTGACAGTCTGCAGGGGACATTGAGCACCAAGACCTGGCACCTCCTACGCGGTCTCCTTGCCACTGAACCTACCAAAACGATACAGAAGAAACATCTCCACAGACTCGTTTCCAATCACTCCGGATCGGAGGAGCACCTTCTACAGGAGCTACAAAAGAATCTTTGTGGAAGTGTAGCCTATCCCTTATGAAAACATACTGAGCATTATGCTGGAACTCCGAACCCAGAGCTCGACCGGCCCTTCACGCAGGCCGAACTCTGCGCAGCCCTGTCCAGGCTTACTAGAAATACCAGCCCCGGCAAAGACCGGGTTATTAACAAACACCTCCGCAACCTACCACAGAAGGCCGCCACCACGCTTCTGAAGTAATTCAATGACTGCTGGGCGAAAGAACTGCCAGCGCTATGGAAACACTCAGAGATCACAATGATACCAAAACCTAACAAAGCTCTTGGTGTCGAAAATCTACGCCCGATCTCGCTTACTTCGTGCGTGGGAAAGCTGTTCGAACACATGGTGCACGATCGCTTAAGCCCGTACCTCGAAGATAACGGACACCTGCCGGACACAATGTTCGGCTTCAGGCAGCACCTTTCCACGCAGGACGTCCTCTTACTATTGAAAGAAGATCTCCTTGATCGCTTGTCTAACCGAAAGAAATACTCCATACTGGCGATTGACGTCAAGGGGGCATTTGACGTCAGCCACAATGCTATCCTTAAAGACCTCGAAGCCACCGGATGCGGCACTAAAGTCTACGCGTACGTCGGAAACATTCTGACGGATCGTACAGCAACCGTGGGGATCTGCGATATCCGCAGCGAAAGGTTCAAACTTCCCAACAGAGGCACACCACAAGGGTCAGTAATCTCACCACTCCCTTTCAGCGTGGCTATGCTCAATCTACCAAAACTTCTGGATAGTATACCAGATCTGCGGCACGCTATCTACGCTGACGATATTACGCTCTGGACCACTGCTTCTAACCCTGGAAAGCAAGAAAGCTGCCTACAAGATGCTATTGACACTATCGAACGGTATCTACAAAATGCCGGCCTCCGCTGCGCCCCCGAGAAGTTCGAGCACCTCGTTTTGAAAGCAAGAACGAGAGGCAGACCCCCTAGCTACGAAGAGCCCGGCCCCAGTGTCAATATCAACGGGACGCTCATTCCAAAAGTTGACAGTCTACGAATACTCGGGCTTCACATTCACAAGGATGGATCGGGAGCAGCCGCCCTACCGAGGCTCCAACGGACGCTTTCACAACTCACGCACCTCGTCAAGAGGATAGCAAACGAAAAGCATGGACTCAAGGAGGAAGACACGCTAAGAATAATGCAAGCACTGCTTACCAGTCGCATAACATACGGTACGCCTTACCCGGCTTTAAAAACCACCGAAATAGAAAAACTCAACATCATGATAAGGAAAGCAACCAAAGTCGGCATGGGACTTCCTTACATGGCTTCTACAACACGTCTCCTTAAGATGGGCGTCCACAACACGTGGCAAGAGCTTGCAGAAGCGAACAAAAACAGCCAACTTCAACGACTCAAACTCACGCCAACAGGACGGTCGGTACTCCGGTACCTCAATTATGGCGCAACGTTCATCGCCGACACGGGCCGTAAAGAGCGCCTCCCGCCGGACGTAAGGGATTCCGTCTGCATCGCACGAATTCCACGTCACATGCATCCCATATACGACAAGAGTAGAAGACGCGCTAGAGCTGACTCCATCAAACGAAAATGCGAGGAAGAGCCCGACGCCCGTTACACAGACGCGGCGAAGTATCCGCATCGAAACGCGTACGCTCTCAGCGTCGTCGACTGCCGAGGCAGGGAGTTAGCGTCGGCCACCATAAAGAAACGCAATCCAAAAACTGCGGAAGAAGCGGCGATCGCACTCGCCACCACCACATGTACATACGGACGCAGCGGTCATTTTCACCGACTCTCAGGCTGTCTGCAGAAACTTCTCAAGAGGCCGCATCTCAGCCCATGCACTCAACATCCTAAAGCGAAGAAGCACTCCGCTCCCGTGCACCTGCATAACGTGGGTACCAGGACACGAAGGACTAGAGGGCAACGAAGCGGCTCATGCCGCTGCCCGCGAGCGCGTAAGCCGGGCTGCCCTTGTTCCACGTGATGCCGAACCTGCGGAAGTAGAAACGGAAGCGATACCCATAATATATTCGGCGATCTTACAGCACTACCGACTCGAGCGCCGTGTGTATGCCCCACCTCACCCAAAACTGTCAAGAGAAGAGAGCACTTTATTCAGACGCCTGCAAACGAACACTTTCACTCATGGCACGCTAATGCACCGCTTATACCCGACGCTTTACAGCTACGTCTGTCTACCCTGGCGCATCCCTGGCGCATCTGCTCTTGCTGTGCCGTTGCCATGCTGACTGCGAAATGCAACCGCATACACGCACGGACCAAGCACCACAAACACAAGAAGACCACCTATTCGAAACGTGGGAGGCCAAGCTCGCGCTCGTGGACCTGGAAGACCAGCGGAAACTCGTCGCCAGGGCCAAGAGGGCAGATGAAGCAAGAGGGTTCCTGGACTAAGGAGTCCTCCCACTTTCGGGTGGCACCGGGCATCGCTCGGAGCGCCGTTTCGAAAATAAACGTTTATTCCTCCTCCTCCTTCTCGATATGCTTTCGCGTTTCGGTTTTCCTGCTCAATTAATCACCGTTAACGCGACTTACTTCATGAGTGGCACGTTCATGAAGAAATGTTCGTCGTTGGGCATCAGACATAAAAGACATCGCCCTACCACCCACAGGCGAACATTACAGAACGCGTTAACCGAAATTTGAGGACAATGCTCAGGGCACGTACCGCACATTATACGGAATGGGACGTTAACCTTTCCGAAATGGCGTTTGATAGGCGTACAACTGTCAATAGATGTACTGGTTATACACCTGCATTTTTGAACTTTGGCAGGGAACCCTCATTTCCCCTAAGCCGCACCCTGGTACCTCCGGATTCGTCACATTCGGATAACAGTACGTTTGCTCAATCACAGCAAAGGCGCCTAACCAAAGCTGTCACTGCTGCCCGTGAGCAATTAGATAATGCGAGGCTCGAACGGCGTCGTGACATTGAGCACGAGCTTGGTCACGTGGTGTTACGCCGCGCCCATCCCTTGAGCGACTCAGCTAAGGGTTTCTCAGCGTCCTTAGCACCAAGATGGGACGGTCCTTTTGTCATTACACGTAAGCTTGGAAGTTTAACTTACCGCTTAGGGGATTGCACGACCGGCACGTTAATTGGACCAACCCATGTCTCTGAACTCAAACACTACGTCTCGCGCCCCTCTTAAGCCTCACGATACTCTCATGGTTCTATTTGCTGGCTTTATTTTTTATTTAGTCAATACTGCCGACTTCTATGCGAAGTCGTAGGCAGGAGTGGGTAACAGATACACTTGAAAATACATTTTCCAGGGCAAGAAAACAACAGAAGCTTAAAACACAAAAAAAAAATGTCGGGGGGAAATATAGAAGAAAAAAAAACAGGGATTTACAAACATTGAAGTCAATGCAGCGCTTCAGAATGAGCAAGTTTTGTTGATAAAAAAAGCGAGAAAAACACATATATCGACACAATCGACGAAGCGTGATACAATCGAGCTAGCACTGAACATAGGAAAGTAATACAACTCAGACACACACGGTAGAGATTAAATGCTGTGACAATGAAATAAAAAGAAAGAAAGAAAAAAAGTTCAAAGGATAGCTGGCAGATTTGCTATCGCATTCATGAATGAAGCGACAGTTGTGGATGAAACTATCAGAACAAACTACCGCTTGTTCAACATTGAAGTTGCTAGATGTGAAGTACAACATGTGAAGTTTTTTAAAAGCATTGCCCTGCCTGCAATTTCATGCAATGCGCGGCGCACGTTCCAGATGTCAAGCTTGGAACGCGACAGCCGGCAGTGCTCCAGCAACGGGACCACGACCACAACCGTGCCTCGCCCGGGCCTCTCCGCACATGGGCCTCACGAGCCGTTACAAAAGCAGGGGAGCGGACACGGGGCAGGAGGCGCTTGGCCCGCCAGCGCTGGTTGGACCATACGACTCAGCTACGTCCACCCATGGGTGTCTACGGCAGCAAAGTGCCGCCCTTCGCGAGCACAAACCTCAGCGACCTCTACTTCTCGTCATGCGAGAGTAGCTCCAACGCGCAGCACCACAAGCCGCCTCTTCAGGGCCGCTCTGGCTACTGCGCCTGGACCTTTAGACCCCGACACCCGACTCGTCCTAACTTGACAAACCAAGGAGCGGGACAACACTCGACTGTCCCTTGGGCTGTATGCCAGCGACGACCACGTGGACCTGCCCCCGCCCGGTACACAGCTGGCCGACGTGGCCGGCAGCCCAGCTCCCGAACTTGCCAGGCCAGGCGGACGCCTGTTCCTTTGACCTCCACTTCCACCATCGTTGGCCGCCGGGGAGCGGGCAGTCTGGGCAATTAGCCTGCTTGCCTCCGCCGCCAGTCATCATCGGAAAATACGCTAGCTCGTGGCACGTACGCCCGGCTTGGGGGAGGAGCGCGTGGAGCGGATCCAGGCAGTCGGCGTTGAGCTTGCAACGAGTAAACAACGTTGTTCCAATGGCTCGTGTGCCCATCTCTGGGAACCTCAGCTGGCCAGAGGCTGAGAAGCCACGGCCCTGAGCCCACAACACTAACAACCCACAGTACACGGGCCTCAACCCCATCGAAGTGCAGCCTCCGCACTCGGTATTCGTTCCCGCGACCATCAGATCCGCAGCCGAGTACCATAGCCATAGAACACCGTGGTGGGCCCATTTAACGCCTCGCGTAGCTAACAAAATGGGGGAAAGCAGGGCTCCTGAGCAATGCAACCAAAAACAGCCGAAGAAATCCATGCGGATAAAAGGAAAGCGAATTCGTATAATAAAAACTTGGTTCGAGGCAACCAGCCTTGTCACACTTATCAATCTTACCTAAAGTATACCAACAATTTTCTTTCCGACATTACCTTAAAGTACCTGCTAATTGTCTACTGGTAACACATGACATCTCCTCACCGTACACTAATATTCTCCATGATGATGGAATTAGATTGGTTTGAACAGCTTATGAAGAGTCGCAGGCTGATAGACCTGTTGACTACCCTCCTTAGACATCTGAAGTTGATTCTCTCAATTAACAACTTTGAGTTCAATGGCGCTCACTACGCGCAAGTGAGCGGAACGTCAGTGGGAACGAGAATTGGCCCTAATTATGCCAATATCCTTATGACAATACTTCAAGAAGAATTTCTGTGTTCTTGCAACTTCAGGAAACTGTACTGTAAACGTTACATAGATATCTTTTAATTTGGCATCACGGGCAAATCGATATATTAAAATTTATCGCCGACTTTATTTCTGCTTATCCGATTATTTATTTTTCTCATGGCATTATTGTCATAATTGACCTTATTGTCATGTGGCATTGATGTCAGTCTCGCGAAGCCTATCAATAATGTCATCAGTACTGTTAAAGGCCACCTTGGCAATCATTGTAAGCATTGAGGTTGTCGTCCCCGCTTTAAAAAATGGGAGGTTGTAGCAAGAAGCCAGTTGACGCGAGAAGTTACCGAAGTACATAAGATCGAAAGATAAGTGTATAAGTACCCCGTATATTTTCCCCTCAGACAAAGAGATTGCATTCTTTTCTGCTGATATGCCATAAATTAGCGTTTTAGTAGTGTGAAAGCAGCATCATGCGATGACATTTTCATTTTTCTGTGTGTTTTTGTCAAGTGTATAACACTTGCGACGTGGCGCCGATGCTTAAGTATTTATGGAAGTTTGTCGCCGTAATAAAATCAGTTCATCGTCAACGCTCTGTGCTGTGGTGTGTGTTTCTTCCTTGTCGTCCCTGTGTTCGCACTGTTTCCTGAAACCTGAAAGTCCATCCTATTTTATTAGACAACGCACGCATATTATAAGGACTGACCAAAACCGCGTGATCCCATGACAAGAATTGCGATGTGGCCTTGTTGGTGGTTCATATTAAAAGCTTTGATGTAGCGCAAAAAACAACACACAGACACGAGGAAGGCACATATGGACACCACACAGCGCTGTGTGGTGTCCATATGTGCCTTCCTCGTGTCTGTGTGTTGATTTTTGCGCCCCATGACAAGAGCGGAAAAGTGGGCAACTACAAGACATAGTAAACCTGTGAGAACCCATACGACATATGCTATAGATGTGAAGAAACGATTTAGAAATAAAGTTTCTTTGTCGCGCAGGGCTATCGATGGCATACTGGCGTAGCAGAAGTCTTCTTGTATATAGGAGTATACCTGTAACTTATGTTTTTGTTAGTTGTTTCCCTCCAAATTTTTTCACGCCTTGATTTATTGCAAAAAAAATAAACAGTTAAGTTGTGTACCAAAAATGTCTTGACAACGCACTAAAGTGCGTATCTGTTTTTTTTCTGTATTCATGTAGCTTCTGTATTTATGTATTAATTTGTACCAGTTACATTTAGTGTTTATGTAATGTACATATCTATGTAATTCTGCTCGTGCTGTAATGCCACAGGGGGCAGGCCCTCCATCAAGCTGTATTCACAGCATTTTCCTCTCCTCTCCTCCTACCACGAAAGTAAACCTCGAATTGAATTGGAACTAGAACTATCTTTATTAGTGTGATACGCTTCGACAATTTTTCTAGCTTCCTGATCGCTGTGTGCGATCAGGAAGCTAGAAATAGTGCTTAGCCATGTGTGGGTACTCATTCCTTTCCTTACCCTGCATCACAAAGAAATATGTTTAATTACATAGGATATGTTGTATTGATTCTCACCAGGAATATGTTGTCTCGCTTTCGCCTACTTCTCCATCCTCGTCATGGGAACACGTGGATTTGGTCAGTGCTTATAATATGGGTTTGTTGCCCAATAAAGGTTAGTTGCGAGACAGCGATCTGGTCTGTGCCTTTCCTTACGTAGTGCCCTCGTTTATTTATTTTTTTGGGCTGACCGTCAAATTGTTAACCATTTCTAAGCCACCCAAATGACCATCCTTCTACCACACCTCTCTCCTGCGCTGTCTTATTGCTCTCTAAAATTTGTTTGAGCATGCAATGCAAACTAGCCCACCTCGCCATCCGGTTTGTGCAGTACTGTTGCAGAACCGCGAAACCAATATGTGGCTTCAGTGTAGATACCACAGCCTATAAAAGTGATCGAGCTGTCAGGTACCGAGCAAGACAAAAAGCTGCTTAGCTCTGCTGGTCACCGCGCTGTTTTATTATCTCTTTAGGGAGCCATGTTGAGCCGGTACCCTTACTCACCCTGTGGCCTTTGGCGCCTGGGAGTCCCGGCATACCAGGAAGTCCTCTCTCGCCCTGCGCATATAGGTCAAAAGGTCCATTATGAGCTCTTGCGAGATCAAGTGCTGTACGAAATACAGTTGGAAGAAGCATAAGGACATGAGAGGCAACAAAAACGAGCGCTGACCTGCCAACATTTGTTAAGACAAATTACACGTACACTTATACGCACGCTGTTCCATCAAGATGTTCAGCTCTGCTATTAAAAGGTGCAACGGTGCAATTAGGTTAAAAGTTTCTAATGTAGGAGAGAACACGTGTAATAAAGATAAGCGTCGTCCATCAATCCCGACGATAAGTTTATCGTGGAGAGTAATGCGCTTATATATATATGTGTGTTGGCAATACGCAGCCACGAGCGGAACGCTGAGAGCGAAAAAGGAAGAAAGAGGTTATTTATGGCTCGCACAAATTTAGGTGTGAGAACCGGGAGTGATTAAATTCAACTGTGCGGTGCCCACACCGAATAGCGACCTTTGACGATTACCTGTTCGGAAAGGGAAGTGCTTTTCGACGGTGCCACTAAATTCCACTTTCCTCTGGCAACTCGTATATCGGCCAAACGGGACCCTATATAAAAGAACGAGCTACGGAGCACGGACTACATCTAATGAAAGATGGATTGGCGCATTTGCCAATGCACAGCAAGAGCTGCACGTATCAACCACGTTTTAAATAGATCAGGATTTTAGGCAGGACCAAACAAACTGCGCGAGAGTTGATGGAAGCATATTACATAAAAGAGAAAGGGACAAGTTGTATCTGTGACACGTATATATTTTTCTACAATTCGGAGAAGAGATTGTTTGACCGTTGGATAACGTAAGCTTGTGAAGAGACTGCGCATGTATCTTGACTATTTATTCATGGGATACACTCAGACCTATTTAGTTGGAAGTGCCGCTTGTCCTGTTGCTGTGTTTCTACTTTTTGTGTGTGTGTGTTCTTTTAGAGGCGGCTTCATCATGTCCTTAAGTGTTATTGAAGCTAGTGGCCTGGCGTTTCTCTTATAATTTGTTTTTTTTCTGTGTATTCGTATCTCATTTTTATTTTCTTCCCCTATTTCCCTCTACTAAACGAGTACGCAGGTGTTGTGCCCCTCTCGGTGGTAGTTGTAAGCCTTCTCTGTTTCCCGCTTGTCCTTGTGAGTACATGTTTTCATGCCAAACAAATTCGTGCAAAATAATAAATAAATATCCATACTCAACTCTAGAGGCTAGCGCCATTGAAGAAACTGAATTGACACAGTGAGGTCGCCTTAACCTTTTTTTTTTTTGCATTTTCGTTGATATTGCATTCGGTTTTCATGCTGTTCGCAAGTGCCATGTCCATTGCGAGGTGGTATTTACTGCCTTCTGACGCAATAGCATCGTATGTGAATAAATCCTCCGAAAGCAACATAGTGTCGACTTGGGCCGAATTCCACATGTCGAAATGAAGCGAATAGCAGCGCAAACAAGGCGGGACAGACAAGGCGCCTCTGTTCTGGGACACAGAGCGCTTTGGGACGGAAACAGAGTGCTTTGCCTGCACCGTTTGGTCCCCACTGTCTGCGCTGCTATTCGTCTCGAAGAGATGTATCTCACGCAACGCGTGCTGAGGACGTTAGTCACATTGGGGCGGTGGGAATAGGCATCCCGAACGCTGTTGCTCTAACATACCATAGCGCCCGGTGGGCCTTGAGGTCCGGGCCGCCCATCTTCACCAGGGTCACCCTGTGCGAAAAAAAAAGAAACATTAGCTTGAATCAGTGAATGCAAAGCAACATATTTGGCACTGCAATGTTCAAAAGCTTATAGTAGCTGATGTGAGTGGTATTCGTCTCTCTTTATTACCACAATTCAGTATTTAAAACGTAAAGCCTTGTGTGATTAAGAAACCGCCTTACTTAATGCATTAAAGTTTCAGTGGGCGAGGCGGCAGCTTATCCCGCATCATGCTGAACAGTCCTTTTTGCTTCAAGGTTGCGGGAGTCTAGCGCCTACGCTAGACTCAGCTGTGACCTCTCATTTTTCTTTTTAAATGCGAAGCATTTCTTAGCGAACTTCGGCGAGTTTGAGCGTATCTCTCTATCTATCTATCTATCTAGCCGCCTACGATTTTGTGCTCTCCTGGCCGTTCCGCTAATCGGATGTTTACGAAAATTGGTATGGCACAACATGACTGCCTGACGAACAGAAATGGCAGGTCATAACATGAAAATCATGACATGCGTGTCATGAGCGGCATGATTTACATGTCACAGTCTTGGTGCTCTCCTGGTCGTCTCGTTGATGCGATGTATGCAAAAATTGGTATGCCACGATATGACTGCATCACAAACATAAATGGCAGGTCATAACACAAAAATCGTGACATGTATGTCATGAGTGACATGATTTACATGCGACGGTCTTGGTGCTCTCCTGGCCGTTTCGTTAATGGGATGTATACGAAAATTGGTATGCCACAACATGACTGCATGGCGAACATGACTGACAGGTCGCAACATGAAAAGCATGCATGTCATGGGCGGTATGATTTACATGCCAGGCGTTTCGTTAATGGGATGTATACCAAAATTACTACGGCACAACACGACAGCATGACGAACGTAAATGACAGGTCATAACATTAGAATCATGACACGCGTGTCATGACCGGCATGATTTACATGCCATGGTCCTGGCGCTATACTGCCGTTTCGTTAATGGGATGTATGGGCTCCGTCTACTGACCAGAGGGCGCCACGTAGCTCTCGTCGGACGGCTCACTATCGCTGACATTGGCCGCTTGGGCCGCACGTATGAGACGCGCGCGCACGGTGGAAACCGAGGCGATAACGACGCGCGCGTTTCTTCGCTGCTTTCCGGGCGTGCTGCGAACCACACGAACGCTCGCGGCGTCGCCCTTTGGAACAGTTTGCCGCAGGTTTGGAGCGCGCGTCTTAAAGGAAATAAAACGAAAGAAGGTGGGACGGGCGGTCGCTGCTGCTATAGAATTGGATACGCGCATCGCGTTCGCGTATTTTCCTGTCACAGTCTGCCCAGTTTTGCTGCTTCTCTCCGCCAGGCAGTGCATTCTTTCGCTGATGTCGCACATGGAAAACTCGACTGCACGGAGCCTATACGAAAATTGGTTTGGCACAACATGACTGCACGACGATCGTAAATGACAGGTCATAACATGAAAATCGTGACATGCATGGCATTAGCGGCATGATCTACATATCACTCGTTTCCTTAATGGGATGTATACCAAAATTGCTATGCCACAACACGACTGCATGACGAATGTAAATGACAAGTCATAACGTTGAATCGTGACATGCGTGTATGAGCGGCATGGTTTACATGCCACAGTCTTGGTGCTCTTGCGGCCGTTTCGTTAACTTCATATGTACCAAACTCGGTATAACGAGACAACAATACAAATCCATTTTACGTTCCTTATGCGTTCTTCGCATTTCCTTGATTCCAACTGCACGTGGGATCTGCCAATTTTTTCCTCAGGCATTCGCGTGCTCCTGAGCCTCACGTTTTTTGTAACTGCTGGGGATCGCATGCGTACTAGCAAATCATATATTCACGTTTTATATTATTTGTTTCTTTCGACATAGCTCTTGACCAGTCATGGGCACGTTACCAGTAAAATGTTACAGTGTTACAGTTACAGTTACCTGAGCCAGAAAAGTAACTGTGTTACAGCTACAGTTACTCAGCTCCCAAAAGTAACTTGTTACAGTTACAGTTACTGCTAAAAAGTAACGTCGTTACTTTTCCGTTACTTTACGACATTAATACACCGCAAACGAAATTATGTAATTCTTTCAACGGAAACGTATGAAGGCGCGCGGTTAATTGAAGTTGCTCGTAGCAAAGCGCGAGATAAAAGAAATATAATGGGGCTCACACAAAAGCCCAACACAAGCAATCGTTGCGTACGCCTCAAACAAGTTTTTTATTGATTGTAGGGAAGTTATTTACAAAAAATGGCAGATCCCACGTGCAGTGGGAATTTTCGTATTCATCCCAATAACGAAACGGCCAGGAGAGCACAAAATCGTAGGCGGCTAGCTAGATAGATAGATAGATAGATAGATAGATAGATAGATAGATAGATAGATAGATAGATAGATAGATAGATAGATAGATAGATAGATACTCTCAAAATCGCCGAAGTTCGCCAAGAAATGCTTCGCATTTAATATAAATGGTTGGACTAAAAGAAAGCACCTGCAGCGCTCATGTCGGCAAGCGTGCAGTGAAACCGCTTAGTCAAGCCGTCAGTCTGTGAATGGTAGATAGACGCTGTCTTGTGGATGGTGCTAGAAGCGCCCAGGACTCCACTGAAAAACTACAAGAGAAAGGCCTTTCCGCGGTCTCTCAGCGGGATGCCAGTGGCGCCATGGCGCAGATTTATAGCTTGAAGGGCGAAGTCGACAACTTTCGAAGCTGAGCCAGTGTTCCCAGATTCTGTTTCAACGTAGCACGTCAAGTGGTCGATAGCGGTGACTATCCATCGATTTCCAGCTGCAGTAACAGGGAGGACCCCAGATGTCGACACCGATAACCTCTAGTGGCCCGGTGGGACTGGGAATAGGCTGTAATTTGCCAGCAGGATAGGCTGTTGGAAGTTTGCGACGCGCGCACCCAGGCGACAGGAACTGGCGTACCTCGCTTCACTACTGGAAAGGCCAGGTCAACAGAAGCGGCTTCGAATGCGATCGTATGTTTTATGGAAACCTGGATGGCCAGCAGTTAAGTAATCGCTTATCTCCAGGACATGAACACAACGTGGGAGGACAGGCACCCAGCACTGACCATCAAGGTGGTAAATGCGCCGGTGCAGCACGGAATCCTCGAGCTTGAACTGTGCTAGCTGGCGTCGAAGCCGCACGTTAGATGGACGAGGTTCGCCAGAAAGTACGGTTGTAATACGCCTACAGTATAGGTCGGCCCGCTGGCGAGATGAGAAAGTTTGATTGTCTGCCGGAGAAAAGCGGTCAATTGTGGCAAGGGAGGAAACCGGCGTAGAAGTGACCGCTGAAGATCAGCTGTTCGACGTAGTTGCCGTGGTGTCGTGCGCTTGAGTAGGAAGCGGACAACGAGAAAGAGCGTCAGCAACGTGATGTTTTTTCCAGACTTATGGATAATGTCAGAGTCGTATCCTTGAAGGCGGAGAATCCAGGGACCCCGGCGTCCCGTCAAGTTTTTTTTATTTTTATTTGAAGCATACTGCTGGCCTCACCTTTGAGGCTGTTGCAAGAAAGTGGATGATACAGACATTCAAAAGAAAAAGAATTCAATAAGGCGCGTACCAAGGTTCACTTGAACCGGACAAAACATTACTATCCAGAGTAAACTGTACAAATGCTAGAAGGAAAACACTAAAAGAAACTATACAGTCACTACAGCAGACAATCAAATTAAAGAAATATAAATAAATAGATAAATAGATAGTCACTTTACACAATATACGGCAAAAAACAGCGTAAGAAAACAAGATAATGTAAACAAGATAATGAGAAGTGAAAACAAATTGCCGTCAAGCCGATACCTACGAGGAATACTTAGCTAACTCGGCGATAAAAGATTCGAGTGAAGTGCACATGACAGCATCATTGGGCAAAGCGTTCCAATCTCGGAATGCTTGTGGAAAGAAGGAGTACCTGAAGATATCGTTGTGAAATCTGTATGCAGCTAGGTGCTCGGTGTGTTTATTTCGGGAACTGGTTGTGTCCGAGTGTAGTAAATAATTACTCGCATTAATCTTTTTTTAATAAATGTAATTTAAGGAGAGGTTGGTGCCCATGTGCGGCGCCGGCTACTCCTCTTCTCTTACAGGGTGGCTTACATCACAAAGTTACGTAGACTTCATCAAAGTTCATCAATACAAGTACTCGGGCGCGGACACATATATCACATCACATCACACATATAGAGTCACTTTTCCACTACACATATCACATCACATCACATCACATCACACATGTAGGGTCACTCTTCCAGTACAACTGTCCATTAAACAAGACATTCATAAGTTTCCAGTGTCCACACATCAGTACCATCCACACTGTCAAGTTCAACATGATCACATAGCGCATGTAGACTGTCTCTTAATTGCTAGTGACAAGTATAGGAACAAGTAGAAGAGACAGGAAATATGTACCCCTAGTGCTTCATAAAAATTGCGCTGCAGGCCCCAACATGATGCAGGTTAATATTTTTCCGGTATCCTTGAGTCCTCTAAGAAGTTCACGAGTGCGCGTGCCGCGACGTACTGTAATTTCTGTGTAGGCCAAGGGCCCAGAATTTTCGCTAATGACAGTGGGCGTCTGTCCAGATTATTTAATGTCTGTAGAAGTTTTTTGCGTGGGGCATGATAATTTTTACAATGAAGAAGATGTTCTGTGTCTTCTTCAGCTTCTTCACATGAGCAGGTGGGGCTGTCATTTCTCCTTATCCTATAAAGGAAGCTCGTAGTATAGGCAGTACCTAGGCGTAACCTATGAATTACTGTTTCCACAGATCGGTGAATCCCAAACGGAATATGAAAAGTCATTCCAGGATCTATATTGAACAATCGCGAGTTTTGTGCACCATCTAAAAACCAAGTTTCCTCGGACAAGCGTCTGCATAGTCCGTTCAGATTACATCGTGCATCACTCGCCGTTAGAGGCAAGAGTGACATATCGTTCTGTTGATGAGCTGCGCGGGCCATGCGATCCGCTGTGACATTTCCTGTGATTTCAGCCACTGAAAAATTATATCGTGGTCTAAATTTGTTGCTATGGCGTACGTTTTCTGTATTTCGTATGTCAACGGGCTGCTTGATTTTCCCAGGCTGATTGCTTTCAGGCTGAGCAATGACGCCTGCGAGTCACTCAGAACAACCCATCGAAGAGGCCCCGACTGGTGACATATGAAACGTAGCGCCGAAAGTATCGCGTAAGGTTCTGCCGTTGCGGATGTTGTGGAATGACCGAGCTTGTAAGCTTTTTTCTCTTGGTATGCAGGAATGACGTACGCCGATGTAGAGCTTTGCTTCAAACATGACCCATCGGTGTAGACGTGAATACGGTCCTCATATGTAGTGTAAACATGCGATAAGGTTAAGTGCTTTATCGCAATTAGCGGCATGTCACACTTCCGAGCTATTCCTGAAATCGAAGTGACGATTTCTGGAATCGCTAGTTTCCATGGGGGATGATTCATGCTTGCAGGCCAATATTCGTGTACCGGCAATAGGTTTTTGCACTGCAATATAGATTCATGCATTCGTGCGCCTGTTCTTTCATGAAGAGCTCGGTATAGTGGATGATTAGCGTGTTGCGTAGCCAACCGGAAGTAGTGGCGGCAAGTTTCTGCAAATCTGAGAGCAGAAAAAGTTGGCTGATGGGACTCGGCGATTAGCAAGGCGCTGGCAGATGCGCGCGGTACGCCTAGACATATACGCAGGCTTCTGGCCATTAATCTTTGAAGTGTATCCTCTAAACTGCGAGATATGCCATGTAAGATAGGGGCAGAGTATGCTATTCTTTGTTTAATAATGGCTGCATGAATGCGTAACAAAGATGAAGTGGAACTGCCCCATCTGACTCCCGCAATTCTACGAATAATGTTAATTATACCGTTGACTTTAGCCTCCAATGCTTTTGTTTGTGGAGCCAATGACAGCACCCTGTCCAATATAACTCCTAAGAACTAG
Source organism: Hyalomma asiaticum (assembly GCA_013339685.2). NCBI lineage: Eukaryota > Metazoa > Arthropoda > Arachnida > Ixodida > Ixodidae > Hyalomma > Hyalomma asiaticum. The sequence goes on along the minus strand of JABSTT010002559.1, from coordinate 11,047 downwards.
TGTTGCCGCACAAGTTGCAGACGCTGAGAATCTATCTTGAGCTGGAATCTCCTGAGGCATTTTCTTGTGAAAGGAAGCACTGCGGTTTTCTCGTGAGAAAACATCAGACCTCTGCTCTTCAGAAACTCATTAATGATTATTAGGCCACTTTGTAGTCGCTGTTGAACGGATTGAACATTCGAGCCTGATGCCCATATGCATAGGTCATCGGCATATAATGAATAATGTAAATAGGCTGGCAAAATGTGGGCCAATTCAGCCATAACGCAATTGAAGAGAAGTGTACTTAGCACGCTGCCTTGCGGAACACCTTGGTTTACTGGATGCTCCCTGCTTTTTCCATCAGCTGTTTCAATGTAGATCTTCCTATCTTTAAGAATTCCGCAATCCATCTCAGTGTTCGGCCAATTATACCCAACTGAATTAATCCATGCAGTACGTAAGTGTGGCTAGTTGTATCAAATGCACGCTTGATTAATCTTCATGCTACCGTTGAGAAGAAGAAAAAAAAGCTTAAGACGAAGAAGACGTCTGGCCCGCATAAGACGTGGTGGTTTGTGGCTGTCATAAAATGACGCCCGTATAGTAGGATTCGAACTTCTGTATGCATCTAAGAACCGCCAGGCACTCCTGCTCAGTAATCACATAGTTCTCGGCATCGGTGATACGCGGGGGGGGGGTCGGTGCCACGACTGAGTACCGAGAAAAGCATTGCAGAAGAATGGCGCCTACTCCACTAGCGTCAGTGTGTAAGAGAGTCGGCACAGTCTCACCAAATGGCAGAGCACAGGATCCGACCAGAGGGCACCTTTCAAACGCAGCTTCGCATTCTTCAGACAAGACAGAAGACACACAGGAAGCAGGTAGCTTGTGCATAGCGGCAGCGATGGTGGCAAACGTGCGTATAAAGCCACGGTAATAAGACGCTAGGCCAAGGAAGCTTCGCAAATATTTGGGCCTTTAAGTTCGAAGAAAGGGAAGGACTGCAGCAGTTTTGTCAGTGTGCATGCCGCTCTTGCTCACGACGTGACCGAGGACCTTAATAGACGTGCTGGCGAAACGGCTTTTCTTCGTGCTTTGCTGAGTACCAGCTTCTCCAAAGCACGTCAGGACTCCATCCAAGCGTTGGAGGTGTAGAAGAAACGTTGAGAAAAACGTGACAATGTCATTCAGATAGTACAGGCAAGTTTTCCATTTCAGGCAACGCAGCACGGTATCAATCATGCGCTCAGAGGTCGCAGGTGCATCGCATCCCTGTTGCAAAAACTTGCACACCCAGTGCATTTCCAGTATGTTTTCCGCACTGGAAGCACTGGAAACGCGCTGGGAACGATGACATTGCACTGGGCGGTACACGCTGGGACAATGGCAGGGCTAGGCTGCACTGGTGTGGGCTGGCATTGTACTGGGTCAAGATGGCATAGCTGGAATGTTACTGGTACAAGTGACAGGCTCGCTGGAAAACGCGTACGCAGTAATTCGCGGCACACAGGTTCCGCGTGCATTGAGCTCTAGCAGGTGTGAATGTATACATTCGTGCATTTTCCCCGCGCTTAGCTTAGACGCGCAACGTCACGTCTATGAACTACTCCGGTGATAGTTTTGCTGTAGTGTTGTCTGGAGGAGTACTTGCAAACAATAGTAACATTTTACAGCGCTGCGCAGTTATAGCGTTCATTTAATGACGCCCCAACGCGTCCCAAATCACGCAGAAAAAAGCAAAGAAAGAAGCCGCCGATCGACATCACAGGCGGCAATGCACCTCTTGCGCTTTTTATGCGCTTTTATGCGCTTTTATGCGGTTTTATGCGCTTTTTATGCGCTTTCAATGCGCTTTTTATGCGCAGATGAACGTCACACGTTTCTAAACAAATGAAACAAGCCGCCGATCACGCATGACATTTGAATAATGCCGACCAGCAGTCAGCATATTATACAATTGAAGTTTGAAGTTTGAAGTTTGAAGTTTATTTCAGGCAAAAGCAAAAAAAGGAAGAAAGGTACAATTTGCCTAGGGGACCAGTGAAAAGGCATAAAAGCCTGACAAAGCGCCTGCCCCCTCTAAACCCAAAACCCACCAAAATGACACAGTGCGCAGTGTAAACTAAAGAGCCAAGAAGAAATTAAGCATAAATGAGTTTCTACACGCAAAACATGTGTGTAAGCACAACAAAGCGTAGCTGTAATATAGTGGCAATTTTACTGGCATCGAAGAATTGATTCATATCATTTCTGCTGACTATACACCACGTTCTTCAAATGTGGTACCAGATGTTTGATAAAAAGGAAACTTACCTTGTTCAAGTACTTCCACCACAAGACTAAATTACAGAATACATGCTGCGTACTGGAGCGTGGTTTCAACCATGCAACATTTAGTGTGTTTACATGCTCTCATTAAAGATGTATGAAGCCATCTCTAGAATGTTCGATGTGAAACAATACGGTATGTAATGAGTGCTTTGCATTATAGTACAGCACAAATGTGGCTTTTTGTTGCATGATTTGCACTAGAATGGAGAGGATTCTTCTTGCATTTCAAGTTTTTTTTATGGTATATTCCACTACATAAGGTGGAACGCTAGGAAAGCTATGCATACAGTCCGTTCGAAGGCAGGGGTATAGTGCTCCGACAAACTAACATCAAGCATGAAATACAAAATGATGTATTTTTATTTTTTCGCCAACAATGCAAGCTTTTTTCGTGATGCTGATGGCTGCCAGCAAAGCATTTGTTGTTTCTCGATCTATTGAATCAATGTACTACATTTTGGTTGTGGAAGTACACAGCGCAAAGAGCACCAACTTGAAGAGCATTGCACGTGATGCTTGAAACAGTGTCCTTCAATTAGTGTGTCACGCACAGCAACACAGTGTGAAAGCCCTTTCATTGCTTGTTGCAGCTGTCATCATGTGCATGCAAATTGTCCAGCAACTTCTGCGAAATTGCAACTGTTTTCGTTTTTCTTTTTTTTTTTCAAACTCTCATTTGTCTGGGAATGAAGTTCACTGCTCAAGCTGTTGTTACACAGATGGCAAACATACTGTTGTAGCTGTGATTTTTAGGTTGGGTAAGACAGGATAATGTTCTGCATAGCTTCCTGCTCATCTCATAACTTCCAACGGAAGCTTGCAAGCCACCAGCTGCAGAAAAGTGCACCTAGCACAACACCTTGTGCTCGACCAAGTGTCTCATTCACTGGGGTTCCACTTTACCCATCATTCTTCCACATAACCACCACGCAATTCGCTTCAGAGGGTGAACATGCCACCAAAATTCATTACCCGGCATGCCAAATACTGTGCTGGCTAGCTTCGAAGTGCGATTACATTACAAAAATAGAAAGGCTGGTTGATCATTAGCAAGGGCACCTGCATTTGCAAAAAAAAGTGGTAGTCAATAACCAGGATATTCCAAAATTTTATTTCTGTGCTGTACAAGTTACCACTGCCAGTGGAAATGTCTACAGGCCAAGCTACCTCTAATGTAAACATTTGCAACAGCACTCATTGTTTAGCACCAATAATTTTCTTCCGTCCTCACATGCCGTACGAATAAAAATAGGGGGAGGGGGGGCGGAGCAGGACTACACCATGCTGTGAGAAACGCAAATAGTTCATTGTAGACCAATGTACATGAACAGCAGCTGTATGTGTAAATAGTACTGTAACGTGTGTCAAGTTCAATGTTTACAAAGCAAGCCTGCAACATAAATGTAGAAATGACAAGTAAATAAATCTGCTCAAAGTTAACATCATTGCGCTTCCTTCCAGCATACATCTACAGTTCTTGTTTTTGTGTAAGTAGAACATTCCTGCAAATGCTGATACAGTAATATAATTACTGCGTAGACTACCACCTTACACATCATGAACTGTGCATTGCAAGAAAAACTGTTGTAGACAAATACAGTGAGATTTCTTTGCTTGCAAGGTTGCACAATTTTCCATTAATTCTCACCAACTAACCAGCTCCATAATGTGTGGTGTAGGAGATCATGAAACACTTTCAGCTGTGAACTGACAGCATACAAATAAAGCAGCTACTTGGTTTTTATGAAACACAGCGTCGAAAGAATTGAAATGATGAATATGTTTAAAATCAAGCACCACATTGCCTACGCGACACAAGGTGTGTTCTCAGCGTATGTAATTTCTGCAGTGCACAGGCATCACATTGCCGTGATTTCCACTCTGATGAAAAATTGTGGATGTATGCATTAGAAGATATCACAGGTAACACCACGAAACCTCGGATAAGCTGCATAGCATCAAAAAAAAAAAAGAAAGGATTGCTCACCAGCAAAACTGCCCTATCGGAAAAAACAGCGTGTCCCAGTGCATTTTTGCGCACTGGGCGACACTTGGGACGCTGTTTTTCGCTGTAAAGCCGCTGCGACGCGCTGGGACGCACGGGGCGACACTGCGTTTTCACTGTACGCACTGGTAGACACTGTATTTTCGCTGGTACGCACTGCGCGACACTGCATTTTCGCTGTGGCGCACTGGGCGGCACTGCGTTTTCGCTGTCGCGCACTGAGTTTTCACTGTCACACTGACTTTATCGCTGCACACTGGGACAGCGTGCAGTGAAAGCGTGCAGTAGCACTGTACAGCTGGGCCAGCGTATATACGTACTGCACATGCACTTGCTAGTGCTGCGGTTAATTAAGCGCCGATAAACAGGGATATTATTATATGCGCTGCAACAATTTGGCGACAAACTAATAGGCATGAGTGCTACATCATTGAGGAGAAATATGTATCGGTCGCACAGCGAGAATATCAGCGGCGATCGAATTCAACCCTTGTGTACTTGTCCTATATTTTCAGCCAAGATATTAGGAGATGCGTCGTCGCAGAGGAGGCGACACTCGCTTATAACTCGATATGTATAGTTATCCGATCCGCACGATCAGTCCTACGCAATACACGTCCGTACGTGTACCGGTCGTCGCATTGAGACCGTGCGCACGTATTGGCTCAACTGGACACGCGAAGCTGGATCTTTCGAACAATCCAGCGGCGCGTGTTCAGCCGAGCTGTCGTCACCAAGTCTTATATCACCTTCCTGACACTTGTGCACCATCGAGCGCGATCATAAACGAGTCGGCGAACGACGCGCACGCGGATGCCTCGCGACGGTCGCAGGTGCGTTTTGACGGCGTACTGCGGCCAAGCACGCGGCGTAGCTGGAGGCAGCTAGGCGCGCTACAACGCTGAATATTTTGTGCACGTCGTGCATATCTGCTTCACGTGTACGATATATATATGGAAGCAGATGTGCACAAAGCCTCCTGCCCACCTACGTGTTCTCGATGCCGGTAGCGGCGGCCGGAGCTGTCGGAACGTCGCGCTATCTCGATCGGCGCGCTCGGGTCGAGAGTGGCCAGAGTGACGCACGCTCATCGCTTCGCCCACGCGTGACACCTTTACCTGCGTTAATTGTGGGTCCCACAGCCGCTCCGCCTTTTAGGTGTGGTGCGCTTAGGTGTTTGACCAACGTTACATATATATGCAACCTGGCATTTTATGCAGATATGTATGTATATACATATGACCAAAACAATTATCTTCGCGTCCCTCAACTCCTGTAATGAAATGCTTCAGTGCTGCTTCTATGTTGCGGACGTCCACACTAAGTGTATATGCCAGCACTAATTAGGGTCGTTTATTTGAAGTTGATGAATGAATATTATATTTATCTCAACATATTAAATAGCTTTAAAGCGATCATACAACACATTTATTCTCTCTTCATTACGGTAATCAAGCTTTCAGTCATTTGAAGTGCAGTACCCTGTAAATGGCATATCATAAAATAGCTAAATAAAATAACTAACCAGATACACAGCCAAAAACAAAAAAAAACAAGCAGCATTTCCAAAATATACCATCTCTATTATGTTAATCAGCAATGGTTTGAAAGCACGCACAAACAAGGCACAACAAAACAAACACATGAGTAAGACAAAGGTCACTACATAAGACAGTACCTAAAAGAAGGGCGCAAGAGACAAGGGGCCAGGAGAGGTCAGCGATGCAAGCACTTTTTGTGCCCTGTTTTCAACCTATCGTTGAAAGCACTTTCAAGCACTTGCAAGCACTTTTTGTGCCCTGTTTTCAACCTATTCAACCTTTCAACCTATCCAACCCACTCAGTATTCAATTCCTTTGAAGAGGCACTGCAACAGTTCTTTAACATAAGCTGAAAACGGTGCCGATCAGTCATGAAAGCTCCTGTGAGCACGAGCCAATTATTATTGCACTGCTCACACCAGGGAACCTGTAATTTGGTTTCAAAAACAGCTGGGAAGCATCTGCTTTTCTGTCAACGAATGGCGTCACTGGGGGCACAGAATACATTGCTTGATTTTTTCAGTCGTCATTAAAACAGCTCGCTTCACCAGGCACCATATACCTTGACCCCGACCCCACGCATTTCCCTTCGTACTGGTCATCATTTACAAGTAACCCTAACCCGTCCACTCAGCCCCGCTATGACCTTCTCCGCGTCTTTCTTTTCCCAGTCCTCGACTAACTGGAACAACCTGCCCCGTCATATTGCTGAAATCACCTGCCCATCAACATTTGTTGAAATGCTTAAACACTAATAAAACAATAACTTGGCCAAGTTGGTATCGGTTCATGCTGAAGTATGACAGAACACCACAGCTAGACAACCGGACTGACAAGCAAAGAAACGACACACACAACAAGTGCTGACTCGCAACTGAACATTTCATTGAACAGAACACAAGAATATAACACGCAAGTGCATACGACATCGGTTGCCACTGCTGTTTTGCCAACGTAACATAAGGTTAAGAAAACACGTGCTGCGGAAATGCAAATTTCTTGTCACACAAGTCAACTGAAGCTGGGCTGGCATTTTTCTTTTTCTCTAACAATAATGCTACTCCTTCACCACCTCTCTGCTAATCTGCTGCTTATGCTTGTACATTATCTCAGTGCTCGCAAAAATAGAACCACATGATTTGCAGTGCATTGCAAGATTTGCAGTGGCCAACTTTTTTAAAGAAGCATTATGTTCTTTTAGTCTAGCATTAATGCAAGATCCAGTTTGCCCAATACACAAATCACCACATGACAATGGAACACTGTCACAACATCTCGTTCGCACTTATTCTTATACTTTTAAGACTTCTTCCCGTGCTTGATACCACATGTGTTCTGCTGTGAAAAGTCTTCATTAACAAGACGGCACAGCTTGATAAGTTTATTCTTGCTGGAAAACACAATATTGACCACATACTTATTCCCAACATTCATAACCCCATTTGCATGGTGATTTTTTTTAAATGCATAATGCTTCTTAAAATAATTTCGCCTTTGCTAATCTTGTAATGCATTGCAAATCATGTGGCTGTTCTCCCATTTTTTTGAGCACTAAAATAGTGTACAAGCATGTGCAGCAGACTAGCAGAGAGGTGGTAGAGGTGTATCCTATTGTTAAAGAAAAAGAAAAATGTATCAGCCAAGCTTCAGTTGATTTGTGTGACAAGGAATGTGCCTTTCTACAGTGAGTGTTTTCTACACCTAATCTTACATTGACAAAACAGCCGCAAGAATCCATGTCACGTGCACTTTCATGTTGCTTATATGTATGTGTTATGTCTAGTAAAATGTTCAATTGCGAGTGAGCACTCGTTGCGTGCATTGTTTCTTTACCTGTCAGTACAGTTGTCTAGTAGTGGTTCGTTGTTATACTTCAGCTTAACTAATTACTTTTGTGTAGACATGTGGCGACTAATTACGAACTTTACCATTGTAACCCTACCCCTTATGTAATACCCCCAAGAAGGGGTCTTAGGAAATAAGTTATGTGAAGTGAAAGATGTGCAAATTTTCTTTTTTTGTTCAGTTCATTACGAACAAATAAAGCATAGATAATCCTTCTGCTACCATGAAATCAGACAATGCTATTTCTTCCTCAAGCAGCTTTCATTATCAGTCAGTGTCCTCAGTGACGCCATTTGTTGAAAGAGAAGCGGGCACTATCAACCGTACTATTTGAAACCATCGCAAATTCTCTGGTGCCTGCAGTGCAATGAGATTTGGCTCACATCTTTACAGGAGGAGCCTGCGCAACTGATTGGTACCATTTTCTGAATTTGTTCAGAAAGTGTTGCAGGGCCCCATTAAAAAAATAGTTTTCTTTATCTGTTGGACTTGCACACATGCAAAGTGTGTGACAGACTGCTGTGTGACACATCACAGACTGCTGCATTCTGTCCTTCGAACGTTCATCAACTCCAACCCATGTCCCCTGATCAGTGATGCAATAAATGAAACGATATAACAAACCCGCAATAGCACCTTTACTAAGACCAACTAGCTCTATCATGTGACAGTGCTAGCTGATGCATTTAATACTTCTGACCACGAACACAGTAGCCCAGCAAATGCCAATATCTTTGTTTCTTATTTCATTATTGCATGTTTCCTAACAATGACAAACAATAAATTATCCGACCTTATCCTTTTCAATCTCATGCATAAGTACGGCATATATTATAATCATGTGGCGGCAAATGTTTTGTCATTTCTTTTTGTAGAACCTTTTAAGTTAAAAAATATTGCTGCTCTGTTTTAAAAACTGAAATGCAGATCTGCCACACCTTTTTGCTACTTGGCTAACCACGGAAAGAGGTAAACTCTCAATATAAGATGCAACATAAGATGCAACTCTCAACATAAGATTTTTGCACCTTTCTTTAGTCCACTGTTTTAGGCATGAAAAAGCTTGTTAAGAAACCCCATTTGAACTACCCCAGTAGCAGGAATATTACCAGTCATAGTTAATACCAATACAGACTAAGGCATGAAGCACCAATGTAAAAAAATAAGCACCAACAGCAACACACAGTGCTATGAAATATATACTGGGTGTTCAAAATGAGTACACAACATTGGCTTCCAACAGAAAAGAATATCTTCAGCAAAAATAAACATCTTAGCCAAGTGTTGGGAAATAGTTCTTTTTCTTATGGTTTATTTCCACAATTAATGAATCTGCCATGTGCAGCAATAATCAATTCAATGCAGCTTCAGAATTGGCTGCATGTATGGATCAGATGGGTCCTAGAGACATTGGCCATTGAGCCAGGAATGATGGCTTTCAGTGAGTCTTTTCTATTACGCGGCTCTTTGCTGGCCATTCTTGCAACGGCGCACCAGACATAGCAAACGAGTAGATTTTAATCTGGAGAACTGGGAGGCCACAAGTTGGGAGTATGTGTTTGCAAAAGTTGTCAACCATTCACCCCTGGGTGATGCAGGCGGTGTGAGCAGAAGTCGAATTTTGCTGAAAGACAAAGATCTTTTATTGTTGGTGTCTTCTTTTATGCCCTCATGTACAGAAGTGTGTGTGCTACAAATGTCACGTATCACACACTTCATAGAATATGTCCCATTTTGCTCTGAAAATACGCAACTACTGAAAAGTGTTCAAAGTGATATTTGCAAAAAGGGCTTAATAATTAGAAACTGTTTCACCAGACAGTGGTTACAAGATTTGACAGATGTGAAATGCAAAAGGAGGCCATATTCGCCAAATGTGGAGGTCAGTGTTATACACGATGAGAGGGGAGAAAAAGGAATTATCAGTGCACTAACATATACAGCCGGTATAGCAGTAAGCCAGAGGTAGAGAGAAGCAGCTGAAACAAATGTAAAAACATAAACAGTACAGAATGTGCAAACATGTCAGTACGTACAAATGTACATACTATAAATGCACAATGTACGCACATTTATATGCAAGGAGAGATGAAATATGCTAAAGAAAAACTACATGCAATGCACATAAAAATGATGCATTGTGCCACCATGAATAACTCTGAAAGGCATAATTGGTAAGAAAAACGTAGTAATTACACACGGTATTAAAGAATATTTTTTAGTGTCGATTTTTTTTTTCAAATTGCTCATGACTAAGTCCGGTCAAACAGACAACGAAAATTTATAATGATGAATTTAGTGTGCCCCCGTTATCCTCGCAAACTTATGAAATCGATCCTGGACTCCTTCCTGTATTTGGTATTTTGAAGAAAAATTTCTCAACTATGCCTTCGTACTGTCGTCACGCTTTGATGATCGGTATAAAGTTTTCATGGCGTTCTGCCGCCAAATAAGCAAAGCATGCGCAAATTTAGTTTCACATTAACTGATATTACTTGTTTATAGCTTCACAAGCTCCGATCACGAGCTCTGTTCGAAGTAACGATTTGTGATTTGCGCTCGCGTGAACGGGAATGCATCGAACCTAATGCTTGCTCTGCACGTAGCGGCACGAAAACTATCTGTTCCGGCCCTTGCCTCAAGCACAAAAATGGCAGGGAAAGTCCCATTCGACGCAAAGTGATTGTACAGAGTAAAATAGCAGCATTTTAAATGTGTATTATTCATTCACTCATGCAAGCGCGAGTACTGGCAGGCCTGCGAGCCTGTGAACACAGTTTCCAACGCCGACGAAGGTTCGAACAAATTTTGCACGTAAATGCTATAAGTGAAACTCAATGTTCATCTATGAATGCATAAGAGGCTCACGACGCGTTCATCTTAGTTTTATACCACTTTCGTTAGGCTACTAAATACTAGCGCCCTCTGCTGTGATCACACCTTCGGCGCCGCGGCAGGCCTCGTTAGTGATAGAGGCTATGTCCGCGTGCGTGATTGTGTTGTATGCCTCGTGTGTATTTTTTGACGTGCGTGTGTGTATACGTGTTTCTCACCGTGCGTTATGTCATGTGTGCCTGCGTGAAATACATTCAAGACCACGAGCGCGCGGTGCTTCCGACAACGCTTACCAAAGGCTTTAATCCAGCGAACGCGAAAGCTCTACCCAAGAACGCAGTTTTCTCTGAAGACGGCTCCTAGGAAGACTTCTATCCGCCGAATGTGACTGCGCTCGCAGGTGAGCGAAAAATCAATACAACCAGTCACCGCATGCTTCGATATTTTGCTTGACCTTTGTGATTTCATTTTACCACCTCATTTCGCAATCTCAACGAGTGAAAAGATC
>JABSTT010002558.1:0-38104 GCA_013339685.2 Hyalomma asiaticum | reverse complement strand
TACGAAACGGCAACCGCCGGCTCTGTGTCTGCGGCGGTATGTGGCGGCTCCTTAGAGCGCCGGAAGGTGGTTGCGAAAGGAGGCCCAATCTACGTATATTTCTACAACAGCATGGATAGTAGGACACGGCAGAAAGTTGTGAGTTCCGTGTCGACACTATAAAACGAGATGCCGCCCTTATGAAAATGACTGTTGACGTTTCATTGAAAAAATATTGCCGTAATGTTGACACATTAATTTGTCAACAACTTTTCAATATTCATTGATTTTCGTCAACATTTCGTCAACAATATTTTTGTTGCGAAATTTCAATAATAAAATTATTGACTAAAGTTTGTTGAAATATTATTGTGAAATTATTTTCTGCTCCTGCTGGAGTATGTGTATAATGCCATCATCTGCACATGCTTTACATCAAGCCTCACGTTGTAGGCGCCTGAATTCCTGGCCTAATATGCTGTCCTGGTTTATCAATAATTCAAACTTTGTTGATAAAACGTTATTTTTATTTTTATTGTTATTGTTGATGATTGTTATTTTTACCATTTATCATGCTTTCGAATCTTATGCTGGCAATATTATTCTAGAAGGGTGTCCTCTGAGAACAGAAACAGTATGGTATTTCGTTTTCGTTTGTGAGGACACTTAGCAGAGAACTCTATATCAAATGGTCGCAGCAGACGTCACACCTACAACGTAATTATCTCCCCCTTTTCCTTCCTTGCGACTAAGCGACTGGAGCTTAAGCGACTTATCTAAGTACACTAGACATGTAGTTCTGTAAAAACTGCAAGGCGTGCAGAGTATGCAGAACTGTGGCAGCGCATGCTAGATATTGCTGCGTTCTCTCTCATTATCCTATTTCACCTAGTCTTTCTCAATTCCTGCTTCTCTTCCCCCTCTTCTCCATCTTCCATAGTCTTCCTCTCTGCTTCCTCTTCTTCTGCTTGTTTTGTTCGTTGTCCCCTCGTTTGCTTATTCGCTGTCTTATTTCCCTACTTCACAGCCTCTTTGATGTCTTTTTTTTTTCATCACCCCTTCTCCTCTTTTTCTTTGTCTATATCGATGAAACTACTGGCCGTGGCTGAGCCGTAGCTGAGAACGCAAACTGCGCAACCATGTGGTGAGAGTCGGAGGTGCATTCCACTACTAGATCCTCTTGAGCTAGGTCCATGCAGCCATGAAAGCTTTTTTGTGTGTGTGTGTGTGTGTGTGTGTGTGTGTGTGTGTGTGCGTGTGTGCGTGTGAGCGATCGCGGTTACAGGCACCGGCAGTGGCGACGGACACCATCGCTGCTAATTTAGGTCATAGCAACAAGCTCATAACAGCCTGGACTGTAATATCACCATGATTACAGTGACTTGTTTGTTCAAAACCCCGTTGCTTGCAAATGCGCGCACAAGACCTTTCAATTTTCGCGCGCATTGCGCCTCACTCAGTGATCGGAAATATTGCTGTTTTCGCGTTCGAACAACAAAAACTTTGAAAGAATTTTGATGTTTTATGTACCTTTTTAATTCTTATTATTATATTAATTGACAATTTTACGATTTCAAGCTTGTAAGAGTATTTGTAAAAGAAAGCATCGTGCGTTAAAGCGGCCACAGTAGAGCGGATAAAACCGTTGTTGCTCGCCGGTAGCGCCGGCAGTTCATGTTCGCGCGTGTTGGGGCCGTTGCGGTTGAAACTTCAAGAAGTTGAAGCTGCATTTTTCTTGCAAGTGAAGTGTTACTTCTGCTGTGTGCGTCTCTTCCGTTTACCGGTGCTTCTTATTACGGGAATCTGCTGCTTCAGTGAACATCGTGGCGAACCCACCGAACGGCTACGCGCCTCAGTCGGCGCCTTGAAATATGCGAGTGAGCGACCATCGATGGACCATCGCTGTCAAATGCGCGCTAAGTACTCTGGTAAGTACAATAACTGTTTTCTTTGCCTCCAGTACACTGTAAGTAACGTTTTGTTAGCGCACAGTGCACGTTGTTCTGTGGGTACTCTTTATTTCAGTGGTTCTTGACTTGAACGTGTATTGTGCGTGCGGGTGGCGGGTGATTTGAAACAAGCGGGAGCTGCGCCTTCTTCTGTGCGCATCACGGCGCACTGTAGCGCGGTGTTTGAAGACACCACGCTGGCCGTTTATGAAGTGTGGTTGATGAACTGTTGTTTTCCTCTACTATTGTTAGTCCTGCCCCTTCCTTTCACGCTTCGTCCACTAGGCGCGGTTCCCGTATAAACCTCACAGTATCTCGGCTTGCGTCGGACTTTTCACTTCTAGTATATTTTCTTTACGCAGAATTGGACTACTGGGTAAACCATGATAAAAGTGAGCACGTGTTCGTGAATACTGTTATCACTTTTGATTAGATTCATCGTGCGGTTTTATACTCGGGACAATGATTCTGAAAAGTGTTTTGTGAAAAGAAAAAAAAAACAAAAGCTTTTGCCTCCCTTATGCGAACATATAAAATCACTTCGTTAAATCCACTTTTATGCCAATTTAGCGATTTCTGTGCTTTAAGTGCACTTGGGAAAAAAATATATTTCTTCACGTGAACTACTGATACACAGTATATTGCTATAGTTGTCGACGCATAGAATTTTGACGAAATATCGAAACGTGGCAATTCGACCAAAATACCTGTAACATAGGAATTCACAGCTGCACTCATTAAACGGAAGATGTGGATACTGGTAGACATTGGCTTTTGCTAGTGCTCTAGCTCTTTCGGGGATAATTGTACCTTTGTAAAGTGCCTTTATATTTCGAAATTGCGCTGATACATAGGCGTTTCGCCAAAAACGTGTATGTTTCAAAGAGCAACGTACAAAGTTTTTCCTTTTTTAAGCATAACTCTGGTTAAAGTGCTGCTTACCTGCATGTGAAGAAGCTTTGAATTATCTCAGTTACTGACAAGTTACAATGCATCAGATGTCACCGACTCACTTTAACAACCGCGCCACTGATATTTTGCTGCAAATTGCCACTGGTTGTTCAAAAATAATTGTACCTGACGTACTCACTAAGAAGCCAATAAAGATGAGGAAATGATAAAGTGTATTATTTTTAGCGGATTGTGCTCGAGGTTAAGAAACCAAGAAATTTATGAAATGTATAATGTTGGCTAAAATAGACGTACTGAAAACCGTAAGTGCTCTGGCGAATTTGTATACTGTTTGGACTCCCTGGTGGCGTTCCAATATTCTTAGGGTTATAAGGTAAGAAGCCTGCATTTAGTAATGAAGCCAGTTGCATCAGAACTTGTATATTTCTCAGTGTTAACTACACGCGGCATCCAACCTCATTGTCTAAAAACTGTGTTTTGCAGTTGCGAATTTCAGGAAAACCGCCCCTGTTGCTGGGTCTGACTGAGTGCGAAATATAAAGGGGTCGTGAAAAGGATGTGCACCCTGCCCAGTTGTAATTTTTACTGCTTCAGTAGCATTCAACAAGCCGATTAATATTTCGGCGAAATATTCAGCATAGGTTTAATAACGCTGTTTTAAATCCTAGCGTTCATGCACTCCGCCATACGCCGCTGCAGGCTGGCATAGGTGCTATTCTGTGACGTTTCAATGATATCAGCTCTAGCTACTAAAGGTGTAAACATATCGTTAACTTTCGTTCGCTCAAAAATATAGATTTATATGAAAGCTAGAAAGCACCGTGTGGTGCTTTCAGAAGCAAGGCTGGAGCACAGTTTGCTTTTCCATTTCTGCTGAAGGGGTTCCAGTCTCAGACACCATGGTGGTGAGAAGTTGACGTGAGCTGCAAAGTTGAGGGGAACGTGCGCTGGGAAATCGAAACCGTATTTTTTATCGCTCAATGTAAATACAGACAGTGCAGCAAAACAGTATATTGTAGGCTGGCAGGAGTGCGAAAACACTCATTGTACAAAATTTTAAGAAAACATTGCACGACCCCTTCAAGGATTGATGTTTTTAGGGCCATGCACCAGTAGAAGCTTTCTGTTTTTGTAAGGGTAACATTACGCATGCTGATAAAACACAATTTTGATTTCTTTACAAGACAGTAATACAGGAGGGGATGGAAGATATGACACAGACCGCTGACTGCCTGCAGTTTATTTCTTTCTAGAAAGCTTCATTATATACGCAGTTAACCACTACTACAACATCTGTGCACAAAACGCAGTGATCACGGAAAGTGAACATGAGGATAGCCTTAAGTACAACAATGTGCTCATCACAACATACATAGACCAGGCATTAGCTCTCCCTGTGTCTGTGTTTTTATCTGCCCTATCAGAATTACTGCAAGATTAAGTACGCCTCCTTATTAGTGAGCACAACAGAGGGAGGACTGACACAACAACCTTTTCCCAAAAAGCATTTCTTGGATTCGATAATATTGAATGTGGCATGAGCTCTGCATATTGTGACTCGCGTGGTGAGAGGTGAAGCTTACAGAGTGTAGCATCATGGTAAGAAGCAGAGATCCTGCCACACATGCAATTATTGAAGCCAAAAGAATTTTCTCTTTGAGAGAGGAGTGTGTCAGTACTCTCTGTTGCTGTCACCGAAAGGAGATGTACTCTGGCCTGTTCTTATGCCTGTTTGTCATATCACTGCGTCCCATGCATAACTGTTGTACTCTGTACATGTGTGTGTATATATATATATATATATATATATATATATATATATATATATATATATATAGTGAAGCCTTCAGGAAAGAAATAAGCTTTGAGTGCTCTGCATCATCTTTTCTCTATGCTCCTGTGATATTGTACTGTTACTAATTATGAATCAGCTCTCTATACTATATAGTGGTATTACAGGGCTGTAACTTCATCTTTTTGTTATCGTTAGTACAAGTGCACTGAACAGCAAAAGCTTGCGGCATGCGAAACAGTCAAAAACATTAAATTGCAACTTAACCTCGGAAAATTTTCACTCGGTTAATGTTTTTCCGATGTAAAGGCCACAATGTTTATTTCAAGGCTACGTTCCAAGGCTAGATTTACAAAAGTTTTGCGTCCGATAAATATTTGCATTGTTAAGTATTGAAGTCTGAAAATTTATGTGAATTTTAATGGCTTCGTGTAACTGCTTTGTTCAAGACCGTGCTGCACCAGACCTTCCTTCTGTGTGGCATGGACTTCTCGACCTGTTCCAGGCTCCAGCATTCCGGTCATCATAGCATCTGCAGTGCGCCTGAAGTTTCAAGTTGGACTTGTTTGTGTGACATGTCTAAGTATCTTACCTTGATGCCATTGGCACAAAACAAGTCACTCACACACATGGTGCAAACCTTTAACTGTGTGTTCTTGACATGAACATGCAACCCTCTATGTACAACCCTCTACTGTAGGTGCATAACCTGAAATGTACCACATTGCCACGATACGTGTGCGGTATTTGCTTAAAGAATGCTGATGAAATTGCAAAATTATACCATGGATGACTTTGTGCTGTGCTTGAAATAGTTAGCCTAGTGAACATGTTCATGCTTTTACATTTATCACTGTATCTAAAGAAGTTGGGACCTGAATTTTTTGCAGTGACATGCTAAAGAACCATCTGGCTACCGCTTGCTTGTTTGTGTGCTCGCTGGTGAAGAGTACCAAAATAAACTAGTTTCATGCCTAATTATACAGTAAAGGAATTAACCACAAAAGTTGGAAAACGCAAGTGCTGTTATTTACTCTCACGTATTTTACTGCTGTGAAAAATTTAGGAAGGTAGGCACCATGATATGTGACTGAGTGCTCGACTGACAAATTTTTTTCACTAACTATACAGAAGCCACTGCACGTTAAAACAAATAAGCCACGGTGGAGAAACCGAATGCGCAATAAGTGAGGATGTCAGCGGCCATGTCGTGCACTTTCCTTCACCTCGTATTGTACCACTGTTGCTCACGCAAAATCAATTCCCACCAGCTAGCCCAAGTATCTCTTCTAGTGAGGATGATATACATAATGAAGCTTTCTGTGCCACCGAGTACAAGATTACATTTAAAGTACAGTTACCTTCAGTGATGGCCAAACTTTGTGTACATATGCATTAACAATTTTATTGCAACACTCCTAAAACTTTCTTATGAAGTGTGGGTTATTGGATGCATTTGGTCACTTGGCTTACCGCTGATGCAAATTCAAGTTGCTGTTTGTGTTGTGATAATGCCTATGTTCACTCTTCACCCGAGAAATTTGTTATTCCACTTGAAATTTCAAAGCCGTCGATGAATGCAAAAGTGCGCATCCTTTGGCTGTCACAGAAAATGAGTGCTTTACTTTAAAAGGAACATTGTAATCAACGATCCTTAAGGTCTCGTAAAGTGAGAATAATTCCTCACTTTCGCACATTCACTTTCTCCTTTGCATGCTAAGTGAATAAAATTTGTCCTCTAGTGCATTATGTTTGCTTTGTCTTATCAAGTTTTCGTGCTAATAAATGTGTTGGATGCAAAGATGGAAATGTCAGCGATACCATACATATTTGGCTGACAGTCCTGAACAAACTGACAAAAGCGTAGAAACGTGAGCGTCGTGCCCACATCGACAAACAATTTACGCGTAGACAAGACTAGGGCACACAAGGAGACAAGTTGATGAATAAAACAATGTGGGTTTTTCAGTGTAAGGCAGTTATTTTGTCCTGTCTTCCACCACTATGCAATGCTACAGAGGGTGGCCTGACTGGTATGCGCGTGTATAAAACCATATTAAAGAGCAGCGTAATGATTAACTTAGCTGCAAGAAACGCAGCCTCCAACTCCAGTAGCGGCTGAGCGATTCTTAGTAAAATCATGAGGATATCAATTGGACTAATAATTGAGGCACAGCACGGAATCTTCCATAGTAACATTTGCATCACAAAGCCATGTACCATTACCGAGAAAAGATTTAATTGCTGTGAATGACCGAATTGTTTACTGCGACATATCTCTCACAGCTGCATGTTTCTGTGTCATTATTCCCGCAGTGTATGCTCTGCTATGCACTGAGGTAATGGTACATGCTTGCTTTTGCATCTCAATTAAACATGTTAAAATTAAGTGTCACATGTGAAAATTAAGTGTCGCATCTGTTGTGTTGCACTGTCATCCTGTGTTGTATGATAATCTAAGGCCTTTACCATGTGCTCTACCATAGTGTACCAGCCACTCTACCACACCAATTTGCCAAGTGCCACATGTTGAATGGTTGGAGTGTTTCACTACATTTTTCCATTTTCCAAGTGCGCCACCACATCTCCAGTTTGTATGCTGACTGCATCCACATTGCCTTGAGTGCTCTGAATATGTTAAAAAATGCTCCTCCATTGGTTAGGACTGATGCTTTATGCGTTTCTAGCCACATTTTGAGGATTTTTTGTTCACTGTCACGTGTGCCATATTTCATTTTTCACAGCCTCACTTAGAGGTAACATACTTTCAGTACAACTGAATTAGCCGTCCAAACACACATAATGTGGCATTTATTATTCTGTTGTGCATGATGGATTTAATTATTTTGAAACACTACCATCCCACTTTGATGTGATGCATATTTTTCTTTTTTTATTTTGCCATTTAATATTGTATAATGTTAAATATTACTTAAGAAGACTGAAGTACTCTTTGTCAGTATAGATATTTGTATTTGACAACATACAATTGTATTTATTTTAATTCTATGCAACTTTGCATCTTATGTGTAATTTAAGCCCAGCAATAAAGCTCTGTGCAACCAAGTTTGCAGGCTTGTCTAGCTTTTTGTAGAAATTTAAATGTAGAGAGAACAAGTGCGGAACCTTCCCAGACAGTTATAATGAGACATAATCATGTCAAGGTGCCTTACTATTGATGCATTTTCCCCCAAAACGATTGCGTTGGATCTCAACATATTACATTTTGCAACATTTTGTCAATTTTTCAAGATTGCTGTTAACCCCTACAAAAATGCCATATATGGCGATATCAGTAATTGGGCATATGCGGCTATATAGGGCACATGCCCGTACGTGGCCGTATTTGCCCAAATCGTGATAGAAACATATATGGCAATGAAAGACCAACACGAGGAATGCCATGTCACTTTGATATGTATTGGACAAATATGGTTCCGTACAGACACGTGCCATATATAGCCAGATATGCACATATTGCCATATATGCATATCTGGCTATATCTGGCACGTGTCCGTACAGAGCTGTGTTTGCTCAATAGGTATCAGTCCTTGCATGGCATTCCTCGTGTTGGTCTTTCATTGCCATATATGTTTCTATCACGATTTGGGCAAATACGGCCACGTACGGGCATGTGCCATATATAGCCGCATATGCCCAAGTACTGATATCGCCATATATGGAATTTTTCTAATGGACGATTTCGCAACAATAAAGCAACAATTTGCCGACAATATTTTATCAAGAATGTGACAACGACTTTTCAATGTTGTCATTCAACATTTTATCAACAACTTTTAAATATGGCAGTCAACAATTTCTCAACAACTAATAAATGTTTTGTCAATATTGCAATTGTCAATAACTTTTCAACGAGAAGTCAATGGCCAATTTTCAACAACTTGTCAACATTTTTTTCAATAATTTCTCAAGATTTTTACAATGCCCTTTGTTGACGTTGCTCAATAACTTCTCAACATTTTTTCAATGACGATTTTCATAAGGGTATATTAAACTTGGCTGAAACTTGACTGTATCTCAGGGTAGCAGCTGTAAAGAAAGCAACGTATCTGGTATGAAAATGAATATCAGTGGATAGGTTTGCGAATCGAACCGAAGCGATCCGCGTGCGAGAACAGCCCTCTGCGATAAGGCCGCAACAGTCCCTTGGCGTGAGGGCGTTCAATGGGTAAATAGTTACAGGCGCGTTTTTCGGTTCAAGGAAAGGCGCTCGGAGCGCCAATGAGTTAACCCTAGGCACAACCCAGGGATTATCACCTAAGATTTTTGTCGCGCTAAAGAATTTCACCCATGCTTCGCCAGTCCCTTGTGTCGCGGAACAAAAGAAGGTCGCGGTCACTCTTTCGTTGCTTAGGATAGATTCACTGTAGTCTGCAAGCGCTAAAGGTATTGGCTCGAGCCTTGAAGCCGAAGTTTATGTGTCCTGTGAGCAAAACATTCATCGGTCATCTTCTTCACCTGTATATAATCATCATCACCGTGAGCGTCATCTTCGTTCTGCTCGAGGCTCGGCCACATAAAGGCTACGAGACAACAGCTGTGCTCCTGCCTTACAAAGTGGTGGAAGGTGCTTTCGATCCCTTAGACCTCTACGTCGACGCGGTTCCCTGGAGCTACGTTCGGGTCGCCGTTTGCTCCGGCTGTCCACTGCCATGAGTAACGAACAGCAGCCTGGCCCCTCGGGCATCAACGCACCTGCACACCTGGCCGCTCCCCCATGGACCATCACCGCCCGGCAGCGTGAACCCACCATCTTCTCGGTCTCCCGCGTGACGACGTAGAAGAGTGGCTCGAGGATTACGAGAGGGTGAGCGCGTACAACCACTGGGACGACCCTCAGAAACTTCGTCACGTCGGCTTCTATGTGTCCGACGTCGCTAAAACCTGGTTTTTTAACCACCAGAGCAGCTTCGCCGATTGGTCTGATTTCTGCCAACAAGTTCGCAGGATTTTCGGAATTCCCAACATCCATTCTGAAGTATCCAAGCGAAAGCTCGACGGGCGCGTGCAACATCCAGGAGAGACGTACGCTTCGTACATCGAAGACGTCCTCGCCTTGTGTCGCCGCGTCGACTCGGCCATGAAGGAATCGGATCGCGTCCGGCATATTCTGAAAGGGATAGGACACGTTGCGTTCAACGCCTTGGCGATCAAGAACCCGAGCACCGTGGACGATATCATCACAACATGTCGCCATCTGGATGAACTCCAAGCCATTCGGTTACAACCCGCCGCCTGTGACACCCAACCTTCTACGGATGTTGATTTGCGCACATTGATTCGCACTTTGATCCGCGAAGAGCTACAAGCGCAAGGACTCTCTTGTTCGCCGGCTCCGCAACCGTCGTCCCCCCCTAATGCTCTGCGCGACATCATCAAAGAGGAGTTGTCCGCTATGGCTTGCACTGTGGCCTCCAATCCCCCGACGCTACCACCTCCGCCACCTCCGCCACCCCAGCCCGCCACTTATGCACAAATGGCGGCCATGCAACCCGCCTTTGCGCAGCGCGCGCCGCCTGTTCCTGTGCAGAGCAACATAGCGGCATTTGCACGCACTGCGCCAGTCCCAGCCTTTTACACACCGTGGCGCTCGTCCCGGCCAGTATGCTACTACTGCGGCATTCGAGGGCACATCTCCAGGTTTTGTCGCAAACGCCAACAGGACGAACGCCGCGGCTACGATGTCTACGAGAGGGACGGGGCGTTCTCTCCAAGTCAATACCACCGCCGCCCGTCGACGCGTTCCTTCTCACCACCTCCTCCACCTGACGCTCCTCAGAGTTACCGTCCAGGGCGCCGACGCTCTCCTTCTCCTCTTCGACGCTCAACATCGCCCCTGCGACCAGTCACCCACGCTTCTGACTACCCTTCGGAAAACTAGGTGCTGCAGTTTTTGGAGGGAAAACTGCATCGCTCGGACAACACAAAATACCTCCAGAGTGCCCGGCCAATTCTTTATTAGTGTATGCTGAAGGTGTGCCCATACAAGCTTTAGTCGACACGGGAGCAGCTGTTTCTGTCATTCGCTCTGACTTGTGTTCTCGTCTACGCAAGGTTACTACACCTTATAGTGGAGCCTCTTTACGTAGTGCAAATAATGTTTCAATTCGACCGTCGGCACAGTGCACCGTCCGAGTTTTTATAGATGGGATCCGCCACCACATTCAGTTCGTCGTACTACGTTCCTGCGCCTATATGCTCATTCTAGGGTGGGACTTTCTTTCAGACGCTGCCGCCTTCATCTCTTGCCGACAACGTCTTGTGCACATGAGGGAGACTCATGATATCGACACAGAAGTCCAGTCCCGCCACCGCCTTCGAACCGTAACTGATTGCGTAGTGCCACCTGGCCACGAGCAACTCCTGACGGTTGCTTCTGACGTAATCGACAGCGGTGACGTTGTCGTAGCTCCGTCAGCATGTTACCTATCGAAAGGGATTGCAATAGCCTCCAGTCTTGTTCGATTCATCAACGGCACGGCTCTTCTCGCTGTACTTAACGTTACCAATGAACCAATTTTGCTCCCTAAAGATGCTGTTGTGGTTTACGGTGCCGACACGCAGCCTGTTTCTGTGATTACCGTGAGATCCGCTGCGGCGCCACAACGCCCAGCTGCAGACAGTGCCACTGCCTCCACCCTTGCTAGCGCAATCAGTACGGACCTGACTCCGCCGCAGAGAGATGAATTGCTCGCCTTGTTGTCGAAACACAAGTCTTCCTTCGATGTGGACTCTCCTCTTTTGGGACAGACCTCGGCGGCAACCCATCGCATACACGTCGATGGAACTACTATTGTGCGCCGCCGACCGTATCGCGTCTCTTCCACCGAACGCGAAATCATCGACCGGCACGTCGCCGACATGCTCAAGCGAAATGTCATTCGGCCCTCCTCAAGCCCATGGTCATCACCTGTCGTCCTCGTGCAGAAAAAAGATGGCTCAGTGCGCTTTTGTGTCGATTACCGTGCCTTGAATAAGATAACTCGAAAAGACGTGTACCCCTTGCCCCGCATTGATGATGCGTTAGATTCATTGCAAGGAGCGGAATATTTTTCCAGTCTTGACCTACGCTCCGGTTACTGGCAAATCCCCATGCATGAGGCAGACAAGGAAAAGACTGCCTTTGCCACACCTGATGGACTTTACGAATTTAATGTTATGCCTTTCGGCCTCTGCAATGCCCCCGCAACCTTTGAGCGAATGATGGACACTGTGCTGCGAGGCCTCAAGTGGAAGACTTGTCTATGTTACCTTGACAACATAGTCATATTTTCTTCAACATTCGCACAACACTTACAGCGCCTAGACGAAGTTCTCACGTGTCTTTCTGCAGCCGGTCTTCAGCTCAACACCAAGAAGTGCCACTTTGCGAGCAAAACTATTAAAGTACTGGGCCACCTTGTCAGCAAAGACGGCATTCGGTCTGACCCCGATAAGATTACCGCCGTCCTCCGATTTCCGAGGCCTCAGCGCCTCAAAGAGCTGCGCAGCTTTCTTGGCCTCGCATCGTACTTCCGCCGCTTCATCCGAGACTTCGCTACGATTGCGGCCCCGCTTCACCGTCTACTCCCTTCGGGAACTCCGTATGTATGGTCCGACGACTGCCAAACGGCTTTTGACACATTGAAGCGGGCCCTCACGTCCGAACCTGTCCTTTGTCATTTTGACAACACCGCACCCACTCTACTCCATACTGACGCCAGTGGCCATGGAATCGGCGCGGTTCTGTTACAGCGACAGAGACTTTCTGAAGAACGTGTGGTCGCATACGCAAGTCGGACACTGACTTCGGCAGAAAAAGCTACACGATAACCGAACAGGAATGTCTTGCCGTTGTTTGGGCCATACAGAAATTTCGACCTTATCTCCACGGCCGCCGCTTCACGGTCGTCACCGACCACCATGCCTTGTGCTGGCTGTCGACATTAAAGAATCTATCCGGACGTCTAGGTCGCTGGATGCTACGTCTTCAAGAATATGACTTCGACGTCATGTACAAATCCGGCAAGAAGCATAATGATGCAGATGCCCTCAGTCGTTGCCCGCTACCGTCCCCTTCCGACATTCCCTGCCTACCACGCACCGTGAGCAAGCCTGTGGACGAATCATCCGCAGTCCTGTCACTCGCCGCACTCGATGAGCGTCCTTCTTTCCACCCCGACACGTTCGCGGCACACCAACGCAACGATGCTTACTGCCACTCAGTTATGGAACGTCTCCATGGCTCATCTCGTCCTCCTAATTCTCGGACCCGTCGGCAATTAAAGAACTTCAAGATCGCAAACTCAATCCTCTACCGTCACATCTTCCACCCCGAAGGACAGCGTTGGGTGCCGGTCGCTCCTCGATCACTCAGGGCACAGATACTGCAGACGTTTCACGACGATCCGACGGCTGGTCATCTCGCCTTTCATAAAACTTACGACCGCATCCGCACTCGTTTTGCCTGGCCTGGCCTTGCCACTTCCGTCGCAAAATACATCGCTTCTTGTTCGTTGTGTCAACGCCGCAAACGACCTACTTTACCACCTGCTGGGCTGCTGCAACCTCTTCCATGTCCCGACACTCCATTTGCAGTGATTGGGATCGACCTCTACGGACCGTTGCCAACATCAGCTGGCGGAAAGAGATGGATAGCCACGGCCGTAGACCACTTGACAAGGTACGCCGAAACGGCGGCGCTACGTTCTGGATCCGCGGAAGAGATTGCTAATTTCTTCTTGGAAGCTATCTTCTTGCGGCACGGCGCTCCGCGCGTGCTCTTGAGTGACCGCGGCAAGGCTTTCCTGTCAAAACTGCTTGAGGACGTCCTCCTCACTTGTAACACCATCCATAAGACGACTTCCAGCTATCATCCGCAGACTAACGGCCTCCCAGAACGCTTTCATCGTACCCTCTCCGATATGATATCTATGTACATCAACGCTGATCACGCCAACTGGGACTCCGTACTGCCATTCGTGACATTCGCATATAATACTGCTGTCCAACGCACTACTGGTTACTCGCCCTTCTTTCTGGTTTACGGCCGGCAGCCAGCATCTTTCCTCGACGCCTCCTTTTTTGACGTCCCCGTCAACTCGTCGCCATCGTTGAGCGAGCAGTTTTTGTCCCGCCTTGCTACGTGTCGCCGCCGTGCTCGCCTCAATACCGAGGCAAGTCAACAGGAACGCAAGGCTCGCTACGACGCATCTCACCGCGTCGCTTCGTTCCATCCCGGAGACGAAGTGTTGTTGTGGACCCCAACCCGAGTTCCCGGTCTATGCGAAAAATTTCAGTCACGTTTTATCGGACCTTACATTGTGCTCGAGCAAACTTCACCAGTGAACTATCGCGTCACTCCCGCCGTCATGCCTTCTGACGGCCGCTGCCGTGGTACGGAGGTTGTGCATGTCTCCCGTTTAAAACCTTTTACACGACGTACCTCCCCGCCATAGACAGCGGCCAGGTTGGCCGCTTTCGCGCGAGGGGGAAATTCATGTGAGCAAAACATTCATCGGTCATCTTCTTCACCTGTATATAATCATCATCACCGTGAGCGTCATCTTCGTTCTGCTCGAGGCTCGGCCACATAAAGGCTACGAGACAACAGCTGTGCTCCTGCCTTACAGTCCTCCTATTTTATTGACAGTGGTTGTACCGGCGATAGTGAACAATTCAAAATACAGTACGTGTACATGCGTCAGGATTCGTGAAATTGATCATTTCATTTACGCGCTGGTCCAAAGAGGGACGTCGTTTTCAAGCGCGTGGACACGCTGAACTGTCAGGTCGTGGCTTCGATGTGACACTACACTGTAAACAAACACTAGCCGAGATGGGAATAAATGGACCTGTCCTCTAGCGCATTCCCCGATAAGAGTTTAATTTACTCCGGTCATGCGGAGTAAAAGATTTACTCCGCTTGACAGGAGCTCATGCATGGATTGTTGGGGAATAATATTTACATCCATCGAGGAGCTTTTGCGGGTAGCTATGGGAGTATGTGTTTACAGCCATCGCGGAGCTCTTGCGGGTACCTATATGGGAGTTTATGTTTACATCCATGTAGGAGCTTTTGCTGAAGCCAGCTAAGCCTAGGCGTGGTCCGGGACAATTTCTTGCATAATTTTATTAATATTCGATCTACCTGGGTAAATTTGGTATCCTTTTGGTCCTTTCTCCTTCCGGTCGATAGTCTTGACGTTTGCTTTCCGATAATCCTAGTTTGTGCGCATACAATCTTGATAATCTCGGAAGCCTAAAACCACGTCAACGCTCGCTGGGTGGTGGTGCCCCAGCCACTTCGTCTGGTCGATGTACGGCATTTGGCTTCTGGCTGGAGGAGCAGAGCGGTCACCAGTGGAAAGAGCCTTGACACGGTTACACAGAACACTGACCAGCCGTTGCAAACTCACTACGCACTCAAGACTCGTTTAAAAAACGAAGTGGTGCTTCACTTGGACGCACTAAGTGCACGTGCGAGCACGCACAGATACAACTCCCACCGACGATTCGTCGAACCAATCAGTGCACTGATGATGATGATGATGATTGTGGTTTTGTTAGGAAAGGACGCTAATTTCTGCAGCCCATGTAGGGAGCACGGCTAAGCGTCCGTGGGGGTGGGGGAAAGGGAGTGAAAGAGATAGAGAGGAGAGAAAGACCGTAGTGGAGGGCTGCGGAAATTTAGACCACCTGGGGTTCTTTAACGTGCACTGACAACGCACAGTACACGGGCCTCTGGCATTTTCGCCTCCATCGAAAATGCGACCGCCGCGGCCGGGATCGAACCCGCGTATTTTGGGTGGCAGCCGAGTACCGTAACCACTACACCACCGCGGCGGACCTCAGTGCACTGGAGCGTCACACGGAAGCACTAAACAGACGCGCGAGCGCGAGCGCGCATACACACACATCACACCGCCGCAAGAGCGTCGCAACCGAAGGTGGCTGTTAAAAACTCCCATGTGGAGGTTGGGACCACGTGAACTGAAACTCCGTGTGGGTTGTATAATAAGGTCATGTCGTTTTTATACTCCGTAACTTAGCAATGGTGGTAAAATGATGTCATGTGCCGAATTCACTCCGCCATGACGGAGTAAATGGTTGGGGAAGGAGAGTTTTTTCGGTTGACACGCTGGTAAAAGCTCCCATCTCGGCTAAGTTTTCCTATTAGAGTGATGTCTTGCGATGAAAGACCGACTCGCGCTGGTAGTATCATTTACAAATTGCGCAACTCCTGTGTCCGTAACTGTATCTTGGCAACAAAATATTGCTGAAGCCACCGCTGCCCATTCTTTATGCTATTAGATGAATTCTGATCAACTCACGCACAATCGCTCACGCTCCTTTACACGTTTGGGTGCGTGTGCGTTTATGCTCAGCGACGCCGTGGTTATTCAGAGGAGCAGAAAAACGCGTTATAAAGAAAGAACAAATGTCCGAAAATACAAATAGCAGTAAACAGGAATAGTTACACTGTGGTTTGGTTATTCATAATCAGATAATTTTGAAAATAAGCATAAAATATGTATAACGCTTAGCGGCACGTGAGTGAGCTTGCAAAATTTGCTGCTCATGTGGAACATGCAAGAGCACAGGAAAGAAAAAAGAGCCAGGCCTTGGATAGGGCTTACTTGGATAGAATGTCGGAGGGCGTTATCGCCGCGAAATCAGGAGCATGCTTACTGAGATTGGGAGAAACGTATCTGATAGCGTTCAGCGAAGTTATTTGTCAAAGAAACGTTATTTTTACCTTATATGAAATTAAAAAAAATTATAGTTTTTTCGCAGCTCTAAACTCAGCTTACAGGCTGAGGAAATGTGCCGCGGTAACAACAAACTTAGCCTTCGGAGATTTCAGGGGAACTTTGTGTAAATAAAAACAGTTTTGCGTCTTTAGCGCTACAACAAAATACGCAATGTGCGTTTTGGTACGCTGGTAAAACTACATTTTTACTTCGCGCAGTTCTGACAGCAAGGTATTTGTTAGATGTTTTCCTGCAGTGTTTTTCAGATTGCAATTATTTAACGCTCGTTTCAGGAAATGGCTGGATGCAGCAGATACAAAACCCTTGCATCTATTACTGTGATTGTGTCAAGAAAAAATCTTCACACTGCAACTTCGGCACCAGCTGCAGATGTCAATAAAAATGGTACTTTCGGAGATATTGCGCGCGAGGTCCTCGTATTTCTTTCGAGTATCTGTAGAGATAACTTGTTGGTGCTAAGACAGACTATAAATAGATAGTACCTCCATCTTCTTGTGCTTGTGGTCTTGGGTTTTTTTTTTTTCGCAATCAAGTGTACACTCCTGTACGGGTGGGGATGGTGTAACGAAAAATGCGCTAGCCAACCATTTTATCGCATTTACAGGCGCATTGACGAAATCTATAAATTTAGAAGGCCAGAGGAGTCAAAATACGAGCAGCAACATTACGATTATCGGATTTTCTTGTAGTGAATAAACAAAGTCGAAAGCTAACGGCGTCACACTGACATGTTGAACGGCGTAGTTCAGGTCGACGAACATGTGACGTGAGGACGAAGACAAGTCAACTTGTGGAAACATTGGCTCTAGAGATATTCACTGCTCTTCATTTTTTTTAACGATCTTCTCATCAATTCGTGCATCCTTCCTCGGAACTTCTCTGCTAGTTTGACATTGACATTGCCTTTTGTGATTTATTCCAAGGACAGACGAGCTACCATTGACAAAATCATTACGCTTCAATTTCACTCTTAGCATTTATCCCACCGCCATCTTTCAGACAGTTCGCACAGATAAACAAATCGTTCTTCAAGAAGCCCTACCACTGCAATGTTTCTTTTGATGACCATTAACCAACAACCACTAACCTCTCCGCTGACCATAGTAGGGCGTCTAAATGCGTCGCGAATATTAAAGTCTCCAAAAGATTGTGTTCGGAAAAGTGAGCGCCAGCGCGGGTCTTCAGCATGGGGATGGAAGTTCGTCCTTTTGCGTTCATTTTGGTACCGTGAAACCCGGGAGAGACAAGATTTTAAGTTACGAATTTCTTTTTTTCAACGCATCTCAAGCCTTGAGGACTGCGGCGAAGTTGCCATTGGTTGAGGCTGTTGCGTGAGGCCTAACGATCTTCTATAACTAGGCCACGACGAAGGGTGCCATGAAAGAAAATCGAACTTCACGATCGAGATACCGTGTCGCATACCTTGTCGCCGACGTGGCGTTACTACACAGCGGACCTATGACTGCCAGAATTTCTAACACTGCAACGGAGCGGGGATACCCTATCTGAAAGGCGGCGTTTTGCGCACGAGGATGTCACAGAAGCCATCGCATTTCCTCTGCTTTGGAGAAGCCAACAATACGTAGGTTGCAAAACGCCCAGCGATTTTTTATTTTGATTGACCAGCACCGACTACTTAGAGGAATAGACAAAGATGTAGAAGATGCAATAGGTATTTATAAAGTGGAAGCCATGATTATGGAAGCGCATATTTACCAGCATCAGGTTATTTTAGCAAATGTCAGAGTAGAATAAAGTTCCAATAGCAGAAAGAACGAGACGACAATTAATCACCCGAAAAGTGGCTTATAATCTGAAATCTCTGAAACTCGCCTATTCAACAGGCATCTGTGCTCACGACGCATGAATATCAAATCGAGGCGATGGAAAGATCAAAGGTGTGGGCCCAGGACCGCTCACCAGGGAAAAATCGAACCATGTGTGCACTCTCACAAAACCAGTACTCTATCTACAGACAAAAAACTATGTACACATCCAACTCAATCCATTCGCAATAACTAGCTAGGAACATAGGTCCTTTAACTGGCAATAAAATCTCGATAAATAAAGTCTCTCGCTGCCTTAGGCTTCCGTGGTAGGCTGTCGACTCGTCAGTGCGGACTTCCGTGTGTCGATGCGACGCCCGGCTCGTTGAAGACTTCAATGGGTGTCAAGCCCTAGACGCAGCACGGCTTCGTGCCGCAGCAGCGGTATGAGCCACTGTCACAGCTCAATAGCGCAGAGGCTACTATGCTTCTCTGGCCGCACCCCAGGCACGGGTCAGCCACCTGGCACGGCAGCAGAACGGGGTCAGCTTCCTGAGACGGCAGCCGGAATAGCGGTACCTCGCCTGGTCCCTGGGCCAGTCACTCAGCCGGAGTACAGGTCGCGTTCGTGGGTCGGCCAGCTGTCAGGAACGGCAGCCAGAACACCGGACCCTTCGCCTGGTCCCTGGGCCAGTCACCCAGCCGGAGCACAGAAACAGAATGGCGCCGAGAGGACGTCGCCAGGTTCCCCGGAGTGGACGTCCAGCCGAGAACCGTCTTGCTCGAACACTGAGCTGACTCGAGCGTCGGCAAGCCCTGCGGCGCCACGAGTTCGAGCTGGTTCCTCTTCGTCTACTCCCACGTCAATTACTTTGGGTTTCGCTCTTCTACCAGGTATATCATCACAATAACCCGGTTTCAAGAAGTTGTCTACAACTTTTTTGGGGGGTAGAAGAAGTGAAAACAACTAAAACGCATCCTGTAGAACTCACAAGTTCAGTTGTCTGTCCATACAAAACGAAGAGTGGTAACATGTTCTTATACTAGATTACACCAGATGACTACGCAGTAACGTGCGCATCACACGGTTACGTGACCTCATGATCTACGCTAAAGTCGTCAGATCTGTGGTATGAATAATATGATGGCCTTTTCAAAGGAAAAACTATCATGCCTTTTCAAGTTGAGCTACCTAATACTTGTGCCAGCCCCTTCGCTGCGCTTTCTTCTGAAAATAGCTGAATGGATTACTCTGGCAGACTGACTTGGTCGTCATAGTGGGTAATCGATTAGCTTAGTCTTCCCTGGCAAGTTCAAAGCACCAGAGATTTGTTGAAGAAATCGCGGACTTATGAACGGTGTTCCTCACTGCGATCCGCATCTTGCTTCACGTAAGAGGCCGTATGCGTACGGAAGAGACTCGGAGATCTAATCTAATGTGACGCATTTTCCCTCGATGAATCCTTTTGCGGTGCCAAACGATCTTGGTTGATGTTGGTGACTACTGAGACCTGCTGCGTGGGTATCGGTTCAATTTCCGATTTTAGTGACAATGGACGCATTAAGTAAACTGCCACACGCTCAAAAGGCGTACATATAAGAGGCATGTTGCCTAATGGTCCAACACCGACTTTACCTTTTGCCTTTGTTCTCTGGCGCAGGTAGCAGGATTTCACAAACCGTTTAGAGTGACCGCATCAGTCCCCCCAGACTGATCCCTCAGGACCTAATAGTGTTTTTCATACCATACCATACCGTGCAGACCTGGCCAGTAAAAGTCTGCAAAGACGCGATATGCCTTGATTTCCGCCTTTCATGCGCCATGTTCAGTATTGGTCTTCTCTGCGTTGTCGGAACGACGAGCTGGTTAAACTTTCTGCTCGTAGCAAGCTGATATTGGCGGTACAGAGGTCGGCCTGTTTCAGAAAATAATAGCAACGGCCTTTTTGTGAATCGAAAATTCAGCCTAATTTAGCGAATAGTGGCTACAGCGTCTTCTCTTTTCGGTGTTCCTTCACAAGTTGTTCTTTGGTCCAGTTGGTCCAGTGGAATATCTTTATCGCTGGGATCTGCAGCAGCGGAGTTATCGTTTTTCTTTTTTTGACTTGATGGTGGCGGGAGTATAGCGACCTATAACTTGTGTACTGATCTTTCAGGGGCCGTGACTGTGTTAGCCACCCATCTCTCCCGTTACACGATAAGTAGTTCTTGATACTTCACTTTCTTGATAAGTGAAGCTTGTTCGTCTCACTATGCTGCTGTGATTGTCCTGGTTCTGAAGGCAGATAGGCCACTTGTTGGACTGCGCATGTGCAATTGGTTCTCTTCTGCTTTTAAATGTTATTCTATTCAATAAAAATTCATTTCTGAGTTAAGCGCTGTCTGTGTTCTTAGTTCTTCTGTCCTCATTTTATGTACGCTTGAAAAGTTTAGCTTTAAAACATGAATGGTGTATGTATCTTCATTCTAGCCTCCGGGACGTCTTTAACATACCCGTGTGTGAGTATAACTCGACTTTTAGTTCCGGTCAGGCAATGGTCTGGAAGCAAGTCTCGTCAGATGATTGCAGTACGTTTCCGGTACCTCTATGAACTTTAACTTTTCGACCAAAGACTGGTCCTTCCACTACTGGCATCCCATTTACCAGGAAAATGGGATTTGCATTACTGATATCGCCTCGGTTGCCTTGTTGGGGTTGGAAAACTTATCGCATGAAGAAACTCGATACGCATTTGCTGTGGCTTCATAAGCACATACAGAACTCTGCTCTTTCTGGGCCTTCACATTCCAGCAGTTGTCACTCCTGTGTTCATTTTTCCACACAAATTGCACTTGGTAACTTCTTTCGAAGAACTACGGTACTCATGAGGTTGATTGCCGAAATGCTTCCATAAGGTGCATCTTGCACGTTGTTTTGTGGGAGCTTCTGAGCAACTTCTGCTCGCCTCTTTCGCTTCATCCGCTCCTTTCCCGAGATTCGAAAGGTTCTGAGGTTCAAGAGATCTGTCAGTAACGTCAGCGAGTTCTTGAAGCCGCCTGCATTCCCGCTTTTTCAAGAAAATGGTTGGTTTCGAATTACAGCACTGAAGAAACTGCTTGGCGATCATGTGATTCCTAAGGCTCTCGAATGTTCTAGGGGCGTTGGCCGTGCCCATCCAACGATCGAAATATCCTGAAATACTTGCAGCCAACTGCCTTCCCGTTTCTCTGTGTTGTGGGCGTGCCTTTCGAATTTTCTCGCCATAGCCTTGCGCGGTAAACCTGAATCTTTCCAGCAATACCTTTTTTTTTGCTTACTCGTAATCGAGTAAGTCAGCAGAAGTCATGCGGCCAATTACTGTTAAAGCTGCGCCAGTTAAACACATGCTTATGGCAAGAGCCCATTTATCCTGTGGCCATTCTCGCTCGGTTGCGACGCGCTCAAACCGTTGCAAGTATGCATGCAGGTCGTTGCGTCACTCGTCCAATGATGGGAGTAATTTATGTGCCTTGAGAACGGATGACGAGCTACTCGGCAGAAAAGTAGGATCTTGATCAGCCGTTGCGGCTCCACTCAGAGCTCCTCCTGGAACCTTAAGCTCAAGTTCAAGGATTTGCCTGGCTCTTTCATCTGATTTTTTAGATGCGGAGCATCTCTTGCTTGCGGGTATGTCACGCGTGCAGCCTCCGCACTCACACTACGCATGCGCGACTCTCCTCTCCCTTCCCTCTCTCCAACGGCTGCTGCAATAAATAAAGCGGGTAGAGAGTGCGCGCGCGCTTCGCTTCAGTAGTATCTCCTGCTTCTCCGATGAAAGAAGTTGATGGTGTTGTGTGATGGAAGCAACAGTTCCGTCAGCGAGTGGGTTGACGCAAGTACGCATCAGCATCAACCCACACTGTGACAACCGTCACGCGATGCATGGTAACGAAGCAAGTTAACAACGTAATAACACGCAAGGTTCACCGCAAAGGTAACACCGAAAACACTGCAAACCTGTAAACATCGCCGTTAAATGCACCGTTGAAACTCCCAGCGATGCTCCGGTTGGAAATCTCCAACAACTTTCTTGTCCAGCAGAACCGTTTTCCGTCGTTGGAATTGACTTTTTCGGGCCTCTCCCAACAACTACTACCGGCAACCGATGGATCATCATTGCTGTCGACCATTTGACCCGGTACGCTGAAACAGCCGCAGTCCCCTCAGCCACGGCTTCGGAGGCAGCAAGCTTCTTAAAAGCCATTTACCTGCGCCATGGGGCCCCTCGCGTACTTTTTAGTGACCGAGGCGAGGCATTTATTTCAAGCACACTTCATGAAGTTCTTCAAGCCTCCAACACCGTGCATAAAACAACGTCCAGCTACACCCTCAAACGAATGGTCTAACGGACCCTGTGCGACATGTTGTCTATGTACATCCAACCTGACCATTGTAACTGGGATGCCATTCTCCCATTTGTCACATTTGCATACAACACCGCTGTTCAACGTACTACAGGGTACTCTCCGTTTTTCCTGGTATACGGCCGTCAACCAACCTCATCACTGGACGTTTCTTTTTCTATGGCCCCGTCAACCCTTCACGATTTATTTGCGACCAGTTTGTTTCGCCTTGCCCAATGCCGCCGTCGCGCCCGGATGAACACCGAAGCTAACCGAGACGACCGCAAACTTCACTACGATACCGCTCACCGCGTCGTCGTCTACCGCCCGGGTGACGATGTACTATTGTGGACTCCCGCACGCACACCCGGTTTATGTGAAAGGCTCGAATCTCGTTATATTGTCCCCTACACAGTCATCGAGCAGACCTCGCCTGTGAACTACCGAGTTACACCTGTTCATGCTCCCACTGACCGACGCTGCCGCGGAACAGAAATCGTGCATGTCTCCCGCCTTAAACCCTTTCATCTGCGTTCCGCTGTCCAACTCGCGGCCACGTTGGCCGCTTCCGTCCACGGGGGAATTAGTGTAGGCACTGATTCGGACTTCGTCTTCATCACCTGTACAAAACCATCATCAGTCGTCGTCTCGTGTGTCTTCTTCGTGGGTGCCATCTTGGTTTCACGGAAGAAAGCGTTCCCTGAACCGTGGTATTTCAGTATTGTCACGGTGCAAGAACAGCGGTGAAGACGACGATCTCGAAGGAAAAAAAAGAAGACGCAGCAGTGGGGCGCAGGCTGACGGTCCGCCATTGGGGCTGCACCGGCTAATCTCCCCGTTCTAAAATAGACTACCATTAGAAGCGTATCCCTCTGCCCGTTTTATTTTGGTGGAGGGGCTGGGTAGCGCACAAAATGGAACTCCGCAGCGGACTTGTCATTGTAAAATGCCCACCGACGTAAGGTGCCCACCGACGACCAGGCCTCTGGATCAAACACGGCGCCAGCATCGGCGCTGTCAGCCTCCTAGACGCCACAACACTCAGTTGTCCTGACTCACCGAACTTTTTCAGGCAATCGAGCGCGGCGCGAGTGTATGCGAGAAGGCGGTCTGCTCCGCCTAACTGACGCCTTCGTCATTTCCCGCCTCACCTACAGCCTGCCTTACAGCCTGCCTTACACTCACCTTCTTAAATCCGAACGCGACAAGATCGACGTGCTCATCCGTCGTGCATATAAGACTGTCCTCGGTCTTCCCCCTAACGCGTCAACGGAACGCCTCCTCCGCCTGGGGGTACACAATACCATTGACGAGTTTGTTGAAGCTCACCGTACCGCTCAAATGCAACGCCTTTGTCGTTCGCGGACTGGTCGCTGCATCCTGTCTTCCATAGGCCATGATACTTCCTCTCATCCTCCGGACCTGGTCTCACTACCGCACGCCCTTCGGGCGGTCTTCTACGTCAAACCACTACCCAAGAACATGCTCGCGTGCCACCATGACGCCCGCCGTCAAGCCCGCGTGGCCATGCTTCGAAACAAGTACGCCAACCACCCAGCCGTTGTTTGCGTGGACGCGGCTCGTTACACCGCGCCCGGCGACGCCTTTGCCGTCGTCTGTGCCTCGCCCTCCTCGCCGGTGCCCGCGAAGTCAACAGTCATAGCCGGCACCGTGCGCACAACGTACGCCGTCGAGGTGGAGGAGGAGGTCATTGCCTTGGCTGCCACGTCTACCGAAGCTAGTGTGGTACTCAGCGATTCTAAGCCCGCCATCTCGAACTATGCCGGAAGCCTTGTCTGGCCTATCAACCTGCGGCTCCTTCGCCCGCTCTTGCTGCTGGATGAACCGCGCCACATTGAATTGGTCTGGGTCCCCGCCCACTCGGGTCACCCCGGCAACGATTCGGCCCACCAACACGCTCGAGGATTCGTCAACCGAGCGGTGGGCTCCTCGGAGTCGGACGCCCTAGTGCCGGAGCCCCTGGTCACCTACCATCACATCGCCCAGCACTATCGCCTTGAACGGTACGCCTACCCACCCCCTTACGACAGTCTTCCCAAGAGGTCCCAGATCGCCTGGCGCCGACTGCAGACCCGTACCTTTCCGTGCCCTCTTGTGTACTCCTACATCCACCCGGGCGTCATCGATTCACGCTGCTGCCTATGTGGAGGCGTTGCGTCGCTCAACCACGCCCGGAGGATCTCCCGCCCACCGACCTCGTCTCGCCACCCTACACTGAGGAGCAATGGGAGGCCTTTCTCTTCAGCACAGACCGAGAAGTCCAGATACGGATCCTGGCACGATCTGAAGACATATTTGAAAAGCACGGCCTGGCAGCATACGTAGCTTGAACCCCCTACCCCCACACCCCTTGATGAATGAAGTTGTCACTCACTCACTTTTTCAGGCAAGTCCAACGAGAAAGTGGAAAAATGGCTTGGCCTCTACGAACGAGTTGCAGCGCACAACCGATGGGAATCCCACGGTGATCCTTGGAAACCTTCTCTTCTATCTCCAGGGGCCAGCATGCACTTGGTTTGATACACATGAAGAAGAGCTGACCAGCTGGGGCTTATGTAAGCAGAAATTGCGCGATCTCTTTGGCCCACCCGCCGGTAGCAAGTCCGCTGCCATGAAAGACCTGCCTTGTCGGGCCCAAACAGCCACAGAGTCGTACGTTGCTTAATGCTTGACGCTCTAGCTCTTTGCCGCCACGTCGACTCCACCATGACCGATATTGACAAAGTAGGCCATATCATTAAGGGCATCGCCGATGACGCGTTCAATTTGCTCGTCATTAGAGACTGCTCGACGGTGGAAGAAATTATCAGTGAGGGCCGCCGTTTCGAAGAGGCCAAGAGCCGTCGCCTCACCCAATAGTACACGCTGCTTCCAATCACCGCTGCCACGTCTTCGTGCGAAGATGCTCATAAATCCCTTCAACCGCGCACCGCGGATAGCGTTGTGCGAATCGTGCGGCGGGAAATCGAGGCTGCGGCACCATCTCTCGTACGCCCATCAGAGAATGCAGAGGCGACGGTCTCACTCATCAAGGCAATTGTCTGGGAGGAACTTACGAACGCCGGCACTCAACCGGTGTGCTCCATTACCGCGCCTCCAGTCACACCTACTGCTTCGCTTCGTCGGCCATCACCGACGTTTCGATGCCCCGCCACGGTGGTCTAGTGGCTAAGGTACTCGGCTGCTGATACGAGGGTCGCGGGATCGAATCCCGGCCGCGGCGGCTGCATTTCGATGGAGGCGAAATGTTGAGGCCCGTGTGCTGTACGATGTCAGTGCACGTTAAAGAACCCCAGGTGGTCGAAATTTCCGGAGCCCTCCACTACGGCGTCTCTCATAATCAGAACTGGTTTTGGGACGTAAGACCCCACAAAACAACCGACGTTTCGACGATACCGAGACCAAGCCCAGTGGCGAACACATGACGACAGGCCCATATGCTTCCACTGTAGCGGCGTGGGCCACATTTCTCGCTATTGCCCTCACCGCCAGTCCACGTATTTACGATCTACGTTTATCTACCGCCGAAATGACAACCGACGTCCGCCGTTTAGTGCCGCTCCGTCCGCCGTTTAGGCTCGCGGAGGTGAGGCACGTGAGCACTGTTTCGAGGCGTCGGAGATGTGTTGAGAGGTCACGGGAAAATACCACGATATCATCCAGGTAGCACAGACACGTCTACCATTTAAGGCCACGAAGGATGTTGTCTATCATGCGTTCGAAAGTGGCAGGCGCGTTGCAGAGCGCGAATGACATAACGGTGAATTCGTAAAGCCATCAGGAGTAATAAAAGCAGTTTTGGCGCGATCAGCCTCAGCCATGGGTACCTGCCAGTAACCTGAGCGTAAATTTAAGGACGAGAAGAACTCGGCGCCTTCCAGGCAGTCGAGGGCGTCATCTATCCGAGGTTAAGGATAGACATCCTTGCGCGTGATCTTGTTCAACCTACGGTAGTCAACGCAAAACCGTATCGAGCCATCTTTCTTCTTGATGAGAACGACAGGTCAAGCCCATGGGCTGTTCGATGGCTCGATAACACCGCGGTTAATCATGTCAACTTGTTCGGCGATGACACGGCGCTCGGATGCTGACATACGGTGTGGACGCTGACGCAAAGGAGCGTGTAGACCAGTGTCGATGCGGTGAGCAACGGTTGTATTGCGGCCCAGAGAAAGTTGGTGGTGATCGAAACTGGTGCGGAAGCGCTCAAGGAGGGAGATTATTTCGGCACGCTGCTGAGCCGTGAGGTTGTCGTCGATGCATCGACAGAGTGCCTCGGTAAATGATGACATAGATGTGGAAGGAGAACCGTCAATGGCGTCAATTGTAA
Organism: Hyalomma asiaticum; assembly: GCA_013339685.2. NCBI lineage: Eukaryota > Metazoa > Arthropoda > Arachnida > Ixodida > Ixodidae > Hyalomma > Hyalomma asiaticum. The sequence continues at coordinate 11,218 of JABSTT010002558.1, read as the reverse complement.
AGGAATTCAGCTCATCAGGAATAACTCATCAGGAATAAAGCATGTTAAGGACGGATCGAATTCGTCAGCGCTGCCAATGCACTCTCCCTGCAGTAAAGGCGAAGGGCAGGGAAACGGATTTGACACGTAGATTGCGCTGAACTTGTCTTGAATTGTGAGTACGGCGAAAGGAATCAGGAAGCTCTTGCGGGGGATGGCGGTTTCAGAAGGCATAAACAGAACAGTCGAACCAGTGGCTACGTCACAGGAAAGCGGTACCAAAGCGGAGGAGAAAGGAAGTATCGCGGTGTCGGCAGCAACGAACACTCTCGCAGGTAATGATGATGAGTCGCCTGAAACAGAATAACACAACGGCGACAGCTCGACTGCTGCGCGAGCACAGTCGATGACAGCATGATGAGTGTGGAGGAAGTCCCAACCAAGTATGATATCATGTGAACACTTCGGTAGCACTACAAACTCCCCGGTATAGAGAACGTCTTCAATAACAATCCGTGCTGTGCACGCTCCAAAAGGGCGTATGTGTTGCGCACTCGCAGTGCTTAATACGAAGTCGCTGAGAGGCGTTGTCACTTTTCGGAGCTTGCGGCAAACTTTCTCACTCATTACAGACACGGCGGCTGCCGTGTCAACAAGTGCGAGAACGGATACACCTTCAACAGAAACAGCAACAACATTACAAGGCGAAAAACAAGGCCTTCGAGAGTTCGTTAGCTGCGCAGTTCTTGCCTCCGGTACTGCGGCTGCTAGTTTTCCTCAGGCACAGGCTGAGGTCGTCGCAGCGGGGGGAAAGAGAACGGCGTCGCGGTGATGGCGATCGGCGTGCGTGGAAATTTCGACGCGTTGAGGAGTACGCGTCTCCGCTGGGAGGTGGGCCAGATGATGCCGCCTGAGGTTTCGGTACGAAATCGTAGGTATTCGGTCGCGCGTCGTTCTGTGGGAAAAACTCACGTCGTTGACAAAATCGCGTTACGTGTCCCGGGAAACCACATGCGTAGCAGATGGGGTGGTTGTCTTGGGTGCGCCACGGATTTTGAAGACGTGGCGACCGTCGGTAAAACGGACGGCTTGGTTGCTGCACAGGTGGAGGTGATGACACAAAGGTGCGCGCGGGCACGTAGGTGTTCGCAACAGGGAAACGTTGAGGTGTCACCAGTGCTTCGGCGTAGGTGAGCGGGGTAGTCACAGGCAATAACGTAGAAACGGCTGCGGGAAGCGCTTCGGAAACTTGCTGCTGGTCGACACGCTGTAAAGGTGGCGGCAGCGTCGATAGAGCAGGTTCGGTGCAGGGCATCAGCGACAGCTGGCGCGCAACCTCCTTGCGTGCAAACTGCTTGAGCTCTAACATTATTTCAAAGCGGTCTTGAGCAAGGCCAGCGGTCGTCAATGACGAGACGGTTGGAGTAGGTGATGAACTGGCTCGACGAGTAGATCGACGCTGTTTCCAGAGCTCGTCATAGCTCTGACGCAATTGAATGACGTCGGCGACTGTCTGTGGGTTCTTTGCGATGAGCATCTGGAACGCATCGTCAGTACTACCTTTCAAGATGAGAATTGGTTTTGGGATGTTAAACCCCACAAATCAATCAATCAACCTTTCAAGATGTGTTTTATCTTTTCGGCCTCCGACATGGACAGGTAGACGCGCCTGCAAAGGTTGACTACATCTTCGATGTAGCTGGTGTAATGCTCACCACATTGCTGAGCCCGACCTCGCAAGCTCTGTTCGGCGCGTAGCTTGCGAAGTTCCGGGCGACCAAAATGTTCCATGATTGCCGTTCTGAAGGTAGACCAGGTGCTGAGGTCAGTCTCATGGTTATGAAACCACACACTGGCTACCTCAGTCAAATAAAATATGTCGTTACTGAGCTTGTGAACATCGTCCCATTTGTTGACCTTGCTCACCCGGTCGTATTCCTCAAGCCAGTCTTCTGCGTCCTTGTCATCGGCGCCACTGAAGAAAGGAGGGTCGCGTTGCCGAAGGGAGCCTGCACAGAGAATAGTTGGTGTTGCTGGCGTCGGTGGAGAAGGCTGCTGCTCGTCATCCGATGCCATGGTAGTAGAGACTGGAGGTAACGTACGGCTTCGTAGTTCCAGGGTTTCCGATACCCGGCACCTTCCACCAACTGAAACAGGGCGTTTAGGCAAGGGTCTTGCTTGTGAAGATTGAGCGAAAACAGCTGCGACTAAGCCTTGCCACTCCCGGAGCCAGCACGGGCGTTGGGCTGCCCAAACGTTCTTCCTCCGCGAGTAGCGCACCCTGTCTGCCCTAGTATAGCGCAGATATACTTCACTACAATATATATATATATATATATATATATATATATATATATATATGTGTGTGTGTGTGTGTGTGTGTGTGTGCGACGCTAGAAACGGGAGCCGTGCCGTGGTTGATGCGCCATGGTTTATTCTACTGCACGCGCCTCTTCTTCTTCCTCATCGTCGGCTTTTCCTCCTATCGCCCGCTTGTTACGTCACGTGATCCCCCTCCCACCGAAAGGAAGCGGACGTGACCAGTGAAAACAATGAAACAGGAACAGCAAGAGAGTCTCATGAGTGAAAAATGAAAAATGCCCTAAGTTCCATGTCCAAGGGAGTGTCGCAGTCTCACAAGTACTTTGGACGAAATTGTGTGAGTCCGGTGATGTCTATCGCTACTCAGGTGGGCGAGGCTGGCTGTTCCAGTCCGGACAACGTAAGCATGCCCTGAGCGTCGATACTGATGGGGATGCAGTTTGCGACCTCGTCACAACCGCATGAGACATGTGCATGTTGCAGCATCCGTAGTTCGGATGTCGTAGGCGCAGGACTCTTGGTCGTGGCCACTAGATACACCGCTTTCCCAAATCGCTTGTGCGTGCCATGAGCCTAACGAGATGACGTGCGTGTTCTAGCGGAATGCATGGGGTGGTTTCTTGTAGGTATTTTCGTCGTATTCCGAGTTTTGGCGGTCGCTTTGGCTGAAGGTGTACACCTGATGGCTGATGCTGAAGGTGTCTCTGAGGACGTTTCGCTAAAGGTTTCTTGCGGTGAGGCTGTCGCAGATGTCTAGCTTGCCTTTGTTTTATCGCGCTTTCATTGAAACGTCCCTTTTTAACCACCAAGCGTGTTTTTGGCATAGTTTCCGTTCGCCGTTGTCCTTGTTCAAGTCGTCGTTGTCGTCGGTGAATCTTTTTGACCCTGTTGCTTGTATCCTGCTGATGTTGCTCATGTTGCTTGGAATGCTGATGATCTGTTGTTCCCTCCAGAGCTTGGTTTTGGTTTTGTTCACAGGTTGAAGTGTTCAGCAGGTCATTGGTGCATGGTTGGGTACTGTGACGCCTGACAGGCACTGATGGTGATGGCCTAGAACTGTTGGGAAGCTCCTGATGAAATGAATTTCTTGTGGTTCCGGTGCGGTGTACAGGTGGGGGGTATGTCTCCTTTTTGCCATCAGATGTAACCTCTGCCCTGTTGTTTCCGTAGTTAAGGGTTCTACTGAATGCCAAGTCGATATGCTCTCGAGCTCGAGGTGGTTCAGTATTGCACGGTACCGCGGCAGGCAGAGCTTGGCCAGGTAGTGCTTGCGAGTGTACGTCTCTTTCAGGAATCATTGCGCTAAACTCTTGTTGGGCGGGAATTCCAATGGAAGGGCGATGGTTTGGTGCGGTATTTCCTCTGTGCATCTCCTCATCTACTGTGGGCATAGTGACCATGCAGGGCATGCGGGGAGCGTTACGCGCACCAGAAAAGCCATTTCTTGCGAAGCCAGGCAGTGGACCACGTGCGCGAGACGACGAGTCAAGTGGACGAATGACTACAGCACTACAGCGCAGTGAAGAGGTAGCCGCTGGCGGCTTTTCGGCAGATGGAAAGGCTGGTAGGAAGTCGGGCCTTTGTGATAAACGACTTGGGTTGGTGGGCGGGTGTTCATCGTACTGTTTAAAGCGCGCGGTCATTAATTCTTTGATTTTTTCTCCATGATTCTTCGTTTTGGAACACATGCGTGAGATAAAAACGGAAGGCCTCACCGGTGACGTAGTCATTGAAGTTGGCGACCATTTCCCGTTCCGACCACGGTGCAGCGGTAGCGTGGAGTTCGAAAAGATGGAACCAGTCCTCCACGGGTCCATCGTCCACTGATCCGGTGTACTTGGGGATGTCAATGTCCGCTGATGATGCTTCCATGGGGCTGGTCATGGCATGAAGCAGATTTCCGTGTCTGAGATCGACTCTCGGTCAAGGCATCGTGTTGACGGCGTCGTTGGTGACGTGAAGCTGACGCGGTGGGGGCTAGGTCGTCATCCTGTCGACTCGTGTGACGCTAGAAACGGGAGCCCTGTCGTGGTTGATGCGCCATGGTTTGTTCTACTGCACGCGCCTCTTCTTCTTCCTCATCGTCGGCTTCTCCTGCTATAGCCCGCTTGTTACGTCATATATATATATATATATATATATATATATATATATATATATATATATATATAACGACAGGGAAGGGGTTAGGGATCGGTTATCTGCTAGAAACAGCTTAATCAACCAAGAAACATTGAAGCATAGGCAAGCATAGGGGAAGTTATTCTAGCTCCTAATTGTCGTATTGTAATTTTGTAGCAAGTACAAAGGAATTGAAGTGGACGAAAATACAAGCCTGCCTTCGGTGGGAACCGAACCCCCGACCTTCTTATGACGCGTGCGGTGCTCCACAGCTGAGCTACGAAGGCGGACGTCTCCCTGTCCACATGTTGGCTATTTATGTATACGCAAACCTGGGAATGTTAGGCAGCGCCACTCGTAGCCATGGTGGCGAATTTTTAATAACGGGAGGCGTCACATAGAACGTGATCCCATGCCGAGATGGCTGCTGCCCAATAAGCCCTATAGTGTGCAATCCTAAAGGCACCAAGTCTGCCGCAACGAGGCCCATGCTATAACATAACAATTTGTCCACTTGAATTCATTTTGCCTGACTCGAAAGTTACAATAGCACAATTCGGAACATGAATAACTTTCCCTATGCTTTCCTAGGCTTCAATGTTTGTTGGTTTATGAAATATTTCTAACAGGTAAGCACGCCCTTCACCCCTTCCCTTCCGGTATATATATATGAGTAGTAGACCCTCGGAATTGGCAGCAAAAATGCGGAAAGCGTTTATTCAACGTTTCAGCTGGAGACCGGCCTTCATCAGGAATGATGAAGGCCGGTCTCCGGCTGAAACGTTGAATAAACGCTTTCCGCATTTTTGCTGCCAATTCCGAGGGTCTACTACTCATCTCTGCCTTCACGCCTCCGGCCTATTCACCACCATGACTGCTATATATATATATATATATATATATCAACTTAATGAACCAACAAAAGCGTCGAAGCCGAGGAAAGTATAATAGGGGGAAGTAATTCAAGTTCCCACTAATGGTAGTGTAATTTTGGGGTAAGTAGAAAGGAATTAAGTGGACAGAAAGATAAACCTGCCTTCGTGGGGAACCGAACACACGACCTTAAACGAAATATATATATATATATATATATATATATATATATATATATATATATATATATATATATATATATATGTGTGTGTGTGTATGTGTGTGTGTGTGTGTGTGTGTGTGTGTGTGTGTGTGTTATCAGGGATGCAAGGTACATATGAAGCTCGTTCCACCGAAGTAACTCGCAGTTATTTTTTGCTTGCATCTTTAAATGCAGTCGTCCTTATAAGGCTCTGCTGGGAATACTTGGCAAATGCGCTTGTGCCGCTTATGCCACGCTTGAAGTCGCACGTCGACCATTGCAGTGTGCATAACCAAAATGCCGTACGCATCTGCAGAAAAAAAGATTCATACGCCTAATTCACGGAGAAAGATACCACGACAGGGAAGGAAAAAAAGACAGCGAGATAGGAACGAGAAAAAATCCGTCAGATCCCACATATTGTTAAAATCGGTGTCATGCGAAGCATTCGGCGAGTAAATTGCTTATGCCTAATTGTTAGGAATGTGAAAAGTCGGATCAACGTCGTTATGCAAAGTTTACGAGTGGGCGCATGCTTCACGTAGGTGAACCAGAAACGTCGACAGTGCTGTATCTACTGAATGTAGCTCATGGCTCGACGTAAAGTTGGCGTCAGTGCACAGCACTGACATCTGTTTTGTCGAAAAAAGAATGCACGGTGCGGTGCGCTGATTCGGGTAAAATAAGCGTCGTTTGCTGAAGTAGTCCTGCGGGTTCGAGCGAAGTTGCATAAGAACATGTCGAGTTACTGTATAACTTATGTGTACTTCATTAAAATTGCTATGATAGCGCTTCATACACATCACAAACGCAACTGTCGTTACACAAGCACCAGCATCACAACTGCTAGTGCAATAGGTTTAGTTTATTGTGCACGTTGGTCGAGCGGTCTTAGGCTAGTGGTAGTGTGCTTCCCCGGCACTTCGGGGACCGAGATTGGACACCACGTGCGTTTTGCTAAGTTGCGCGTTTCTTTGCACTTGCTATGTCTACATTTGAACTGGAAGCTATGGCGAACCACACGCCCTTCTTTTTTTTTAAAGTGTCGCAATGATATGTTACATGCCCATTTTAGTTTGTGAAACGGAGTGTGTGAATTGCTAACACCTGTGACGCATATCCGCATACCACGGCGCAAGCAGTACGGATATGAGCCACAAGTGATTGCAGTGTCGTTAACCGTGGCGTACCTAACGAGTAAATCATGTTAGCGTCGTAAAGCTAATCAGTAGCTTTTGTCGTACATTTCTACCCTACCATCCTGCGGTGTACTGCTGGCGGTGTACCAGGTGAGAGAAATGACCAGGAGAGCACCAAGACGTATGCGGCTAGATAGATATAGTCTACGTTGCTGAAGCTCCCCGAGAAATGCTTCACATTTGAAACCCACCAAAGTGCAAATTTTGCAGCACGCTTTGCGCAGGCCTGGAACTTTTCTTTCACTTGTCCTTCTGTTTCAAACGGTGACGTTCCTTCTCCGAAACGATACAGTTCTTAATTGTTCTTATGCACCTATATTTCGCTTGAATGACATTACGTAAGTGCTTTGTTCATTGTTCGTTTGCTCCACGGAACGCATATTTTTTCCAGTTCGCCTATATTGCTCCCTTTATGTGTCAAGATGTATTGTTAGTATAGTGTTTCTGGATGTCAAGCTGCCCCTTATTTAGAACATGTTCGCGTTGATCGTGCATATATTTTTCATATTATGGAAATTCACTCTGCCATACAGCGGTCAGAATTCCCGAAGCCTTACAGGCGGTCATTTCCTGCTGAACTGCTTAACTGATCATACTCGCATATACTAAAACACCTCAATCAAAATTAACCGAAGGAGATTGACTTCAAGCTCACCTTTATTGCATCATTAAACCAGGGTTTGCGGCTTCGACTACAGCAGGCAAGTCCTTCCCAAATATAAGCGAAGCCGTGCCCACCAATGCCCGATGAATCCATTCCTTATAGCCGTAGGATATCCGTGTTTGAGTGTCAAGCTTATAGAGTAGTTCGTAATGGTGTTAGTGCAGCTTACCCGAAAAGACGCTGGATTATCCTTTCATCTCTACGTCTTTCCATATTTAATGAGGCAGTAAATGCTAACCACACGCATAATGTGTCAAGTCACTTTTTTCAGTAGCAGCGTCCGTCGACATCGACAAAATTTGGCGGACACTGGCTTGCAAATTAAAAGAAACAATGAGTTTCCTCCTAGGCGCATTGCACTACGTCACGCAAATCTACATTATAGGGTCGACGCAAAAGTGTTACTCCAATTCACGGATATAACTGAAAATTGTACTCTTTGAAACTCTTGTAATGGACAGCGAAAGTCAGGCTGTTTATTACGAGGAGGAGGAACGGCCGTACAGATAGATAGGCTGCTGAGAGAGTGTTGTGTCTGTTCCAAAATCCTCACATAGCTCACGTCTACCATGCAATTCTTCCTGGCGTCGAAGAATGCAGCGACGTTGTTTTATTGGCCTCGTTTTTCGCAGCCTCATAATCCTCGCCCAGTTTTCTTCGCGAGCGTAGAAGAGCAAAGCGGACGCGTATCTGATGAGACCTTCCTGCCTTTTCTCTGTACGTGCTCCTCCTCTTCCTCCGCTGCGTAAACAAAAAAATCTAAGAAAAGGTTTGCAGGATTGAACGCACGGTCTGACCCCAAGATTTGCCCCCGCGAATATAAGCATGTTCGCAATGCAAATGAGCTGTTTCTTAAGCTGGGCGATAAGGGGGCTCTAGGTAAGATCTCGTCCTACGATGGCACCCAGAAATATATGCCTGTTAATTAGGCAACTGATTCGTCGTCGATTCATGCAGTTTAGGAAGACAGGCTTCCGTGTAGATGATGCAACTGCGCATTTTTCTGTGGAAATAAAGTACAGTCAGCAAAAAAATTTGAGAAGGAGGAGGGGTACACCCAAAGCTCCATATGGTCTTTTACGTATGGTTAAACCCATGCTAAGACTTTTTGCTGTTCCGGCAGCCTTTGGCAGTGAGACTCTGCATTCTTTAGCGGTACCCGTCACAAGAAATTTCGACCAATTGGACTTACTGAGGTGGCATAACAAGTCGGGCTATGCGCACAAGTTCACTTGCGCCATGTTTTACTTAACTGACGTGGCCATCCCATATTACCTTAAGCAATAGAGTGACCGCAACAACTTGTCAGCCTTCAGAGAAGTGTTGACGAAACACTTCGGTGCTTTGGAACTTCGCAACTTACCACCGAACAGCGCTTGCCTGAGCGAAGTGGTGAAATTCGCACCACTCATAGACGTGGGTAACCTGTGAACATGTGAACCGACGGGTACATGTCTTGGGCAAACATACGTTTTCAAGGCCATGACTGACGATGCATTCCAGGAGCTCATCACGAAGTACCAGTAAACGATAGTATACGTATGTGAGCACCATCAGAGCTATGTAGAGCTCGGGAAGCAGCGTATATCTACTCGTCAAGCATGTCACAGGCGCCGGCGGCAACTACTGCTGTCTTCGCGGAATACTCTACATTACCTGAAGAGAGTAAGCGGTCTGTATGCGAGGTGGTGGCATGCCATCGGTCCCTTACGCCATTTAATGAACCTGTGGACCGATGCTGCGCCATCGGCCTACAGTGTCGTGCAAGAACAAGTGCCAAGAACAAGTGACCCCGCTCAATTAGCTTATTTAGGCTAAAACATTGCTTGCAACAGCATCACTGAAACGCCCACGCAATAAACGCGCGGCAGGTATGCGGCAAGCTGCGCACACCGCAGATCGCTTTGCGGCCTGCAGCGCCACCTACGCTATGCTTTAAACTAAGGAGCAGCTTCCAGCTCCCGTTGGCATCACCTCCTCATTCTGGCCACCATACGGGAGACGACCGCTCGGAAATATTGCAAGAACTGACGCATCGCTGCCCAATAACTACCCCACGAAAGCTTGGACAATTAGTTGCAGGTCCCTTTGGTACGATAGCAAAACGCCAGTGTGGTACGATTGTCACGCCAGTGCACATGCAAATTAAAGAGAAATGAAAAGTGGCACATAAACTGTGCAGTCAATATGCTTCAAACCCGTATTTTGTAAAACCGTGTGCAGAACTTTAAGCGAGCTCTCATTGTACAACGGCTCTGGGAGTGCAATTGAAGATATATTTCCAGTGCCTACATCACGCTGTACAAACACAATGCAGTCGACTTCTTGTTATTTAGTCATTATTTAGCATGCGAGAAAACTTTGCACAAAAAAACCAACCTTACTTGTTTCATGTGGACCAGAGCCTTTTGGATCACCAACTCTAACAAGACGCTTTCTCGACATTACTGCCGGAACCGACCAGACATCTCCACCAGGCCCTCATATCAACGTCGTGACGTCCTGGATGCAACCTGCAGGTGTGTTGCCTATTCCGCCGCACTTGCCTATTCCGCCGCACTGTTGAACAAACGCATGCCGGTAAAATAATCCGAGCTCCTCTTTTGACACTAAGTTCTTAATTCGACCCCTCGTCCGAAGCACTACGCTTGGAACAACGCAAGATTCCGCTATAGCAATCGTGTCGTTCAATACTAACTAGAACATCCTGAGGAGCATCTACAATGTCCACATAACTGTTAAGATCACTAACTGTACTTATTAGGAGAACAAATGATTCAATGCTTGGCTAGCAAGCTCCTTCCATAGGTCAGACTCCATATTGTCTAGAGCACATAACTTTTTTTTCTCGAAGCCTCGTACCAAGCTAACAGGCTCGACAACAAGCCGCCATATTACACGTCTTCCAAAGGATCACAGACAACCACCCGAGACTAACTCGAATTGTCAATCCCAGATTGAATTGACACAGCGCAATGACTAACATTACTGTGAGCTAGCCAAGCTACCGTTTCATAGCTTGCCATTGACCAAGCGCCATCTACTGCACTAGTATCTATAACATTTCTGAAGCTATTGAAGCTATCGCTCCTCATTTCTGATCACTCAATCAAACAATTAACATGTGTAGACTTCAGCAACATCACCTCCGTGCTCGCGTACAACATCTTCGAACCACAGCGCCCTCAACAAGACGTTAATGCCTTAGAACAACTCTCAACAACGCCATTTCTGCCTTCAACGCTTTTTCTACCGAATAACAATTCCCCAAGAGACACGTTAAGTTCCGCGCTAGGTTAGCGCTAGTCAGTCCCGTTCGTTTCCCCAGGCACGGCACAGGGACAAGGTGATGCTCTGAGGTGTTAAGATAGAGCTTAATCCTGTCGCGGACACAAGATAATGTAATCAAAATGGGGACTGTTCATCACGCTTGTCGTGCGAAGAGACTAGGACTCGGGAACATGTAGCAACTACATTTATAATCCAAGGAAAGGACTACACCACACAACAGCAAACATGACAAAAAAAATCACCGCCCAAGCACTCCGTACAAATGGTTAACCAGCGAAGCTGAAATGTGCGGCCCCGAAGCCAAAGTGCCGCTGGAGAAACCATCACCGAAAGCGGGCGTTCGCCGCTCCCGCAATCATCACGTCGACGCTGTTCTGCCCGCAACGCCGCTTCTTCGGCGCGCCGTTGTTGCAAGCGTTTGATATCGCGAGATAACTCGGCGGCTTGGTTCGCAGGATCCGCCCGCCACCGGCGCTTGCATTCCCGTGCGATTTTGCGCGGCTTGGAAGGCTGCCGAATTTTCAGTACGCAGTTGCTGACGGCACTCAGCCTCGCGGGCCTGTTCTT
>JABSTT010002557.1:0-49376 GCA_013339685.2 Hyalomma asiaticum | reverse complement strand
GTGGACGGTGGTTAGGAGTGCGCCAAACGTCAGTTTTACTCGGCCAGGGTGTATTCGAAATCGTTCGGAGAGAACTTCGTCCTGCAGTGGTCGTAAACTAGGCTAATGATGATGATGATGTATGCACACTTTGAAATATACTCGAAGAACCACCTATCAATAATAACTACGTATAGCAGCAGTTAAAGACTGAGCGGAAACAGTAGACTCATGTAGAGCTTACGTAAATCCAATTCTACCGTACACTGTGAAAAAATGACCTCGACTCTTTCTTACAAACTCAAGTGCCTCCCTGTTGCTTATACTAAACGCACTATGAAAGAAAATTATTTAGCAGCATGCATCACGTCTATACGCGAACTTCTGAAAATGATCGGATGGATATAAGCAAGCGTCTTTGCAGCAGTTTCTAAATCACAAGCGCCTAGTTTTGATTATCTAAGATAGGCATGCTTACGCTTACACAAATGCCAGCCCCTTTATGATCGTGAAGATTTGATGTACAAAAATTGCGAAAAAAGGCATTGCGTTACGTTAATTGATGTATATTACGGCGGGCCGCATCTCTTCTCATTGAGGTAGATAATATTTCTTCAATTGCCATGAGTGCATGTTGTCAGCTGAGTTCAATGTACTGCAAAACAGGTGGTCATTCCCGCTAGATTGCCGACAAGAATGGATAGCAAAGTTTCTGCCAGAAGAAAGAAAATGTCAATTTCGCCAGGATGAGGCGGAAATGTATGCCGAGGTCCGCTTTGATTTTTATGAAGTGCGAGATACGTAGCATCTTTAGTTCAGTTGTGTCCTCGGTGTATGCTGTCGAAGTACGGTATCCTCGCTTGCGTTGAGGTACCGGTTGCTGACGCGTAGCTGGCCGCTGTCCTTGCTTGTGGAATGCGCACACGCAAGGACTCGCGATTCTAGTTTACCGAGAATAACCCTTCACCGAAGATCTTCGAGCCACGGTGCGATCGATGTGTTTATACGCTGTAGAAATACTGCCTACAAGCCACGTTAACAACGCGTCGAAGGCACGACGCCATCCTTACAACAATATGCAAACACGGGACTCGTAGGTACAAGGCCGCTCAAGTTCTGCCGTGTTGCCAGCGTTAAGACCTGGGTATAATACAATGTTCGCGCCACTGCTGGACTCACTTTTTTGGCCGAGGTTTTGTCGAATGGACTGTTGAACGCACCTGGGGACACGCTTCGTTTAAGCGTCCGCGCACACAGAGAGGAATTGAATTTAGATTGTATTCTGGGATTTCTTATGCAAAATCAGGAGCAAAAGTTTGGATACCGTGGAACCAGCAATAACCTTAAATTCCGAGTAGTACAGGGCAACGACGCGGAGTTTCACCATTGCATTACATTGATTGGCTAGGCGCACTTGGGCTGGACCACTTCCTTTAAACCAACGTTCTCAGACTACCAAGACAAAAGTTATTCATCGCACTCATTGGTCTCCAAACATTTGCTCGTGACTGTACATACTTATACATATATGTGGGATTGCGGACATGCCGGCGGGGTAGATGCCGATTGAATAAACGCGGATAAAGTGTCGATATAATTGCTAACCCGATAAAAAAACAATATATATTAAGAGCGATTCTCAATGACTACCACATGGTCAACGACGCATACAGAAACGACTTGTAAACGTGGAGCAAGAGCAAGAGCTAACGACGCAGCTGTAACATTCGCTGAGTGTCACCTTTACCTAATGCAGTTTTGGCACTGATATTTGTGAAACTGTTTCTGCTTGTAGCGAGATATATACGATTTCGACTCGCCCTCAGAAATATGGCTTAGACTTTCCAACGGAAGTTCCGCTGCCATGTTACCTCGGAAATATAACTCGTTTTGGACAGCGGTGCTCTGCTCATCGCTTCTTTACAAAAATTACCTTTAACTTCCGTAGTTTGAATTCGGTTAGTCCGAGGGATATGAGGTGGCATCTTTTCTTGGCGCACGGTGCATGCCTTGTGTACAGATATTTCTAAGATTGCCTTTCAAATGTTGTCATGTTCAGTCAGCTCTGGAGCTTGGCTGTTTTTTAGCTGTTTTCTAGGAATCTAATTTTTGTTGCATGTTCTTGTCTTGGTTTGATGTATCCCGAACCTGTGTCTTGATGATTTCTGGGGTTTTACGTCCCAAAACAAGCTATGATTATGAGACACGACATAGTAGAGGGCTTCGGAAATTTTTACTACTTGCGGTTCTTAAACTAGCACTGACATCGCACAGCGCTCGAGCCTCCTCAACGTTTCGCCTCCACCGGCATGCGGCCGCCGCGGTCAGGATTCGATCGCGCGACCCTCGGATCAGCAGCCGAGTGCCATAACCCACTAGACAACCGTGGCGGGGCCTTAGCGTGTGTCAAGATTACATTGAATGTGCATACGTGTCAGTAGCGCCTTGCACCGCTACCACACCATGTCGTTGCAGTTAAAAAAAATTACAGCATATCCACGGGGTGAATGATGATGAGTGGGCGAAGCTACGGAGGTTCATCGGTAAACCGTGAATTCTGCCCAGTACATCATCAAGATGTGAGATCGTGCGCGCTTATACTAAAGGGTCGATGAGACTTATGGTGACTTGCAGCTCACTTTAAATTTACATGTACGCTGTCAATTTTCATTGTTTATTCACGCACAGGAGAAATCGCACACAGGCACTACCTTGGAGGTGAAAATCCAGTGCCATATATACGGGAAACAAGAAACTCGCTAGCAGACGCTGCCTGCGTCGGCATCGCGAGGCGAGAGAGGGGGGGGGGGGCGTTGAATGGTTGTGAGGGAGAGGGTACGGGAGAGAGGGAGAGGGAGGGAGAGAGAGGGGGAGCTCGACTGTCGTCGAGCTCGACCGCGGCATATTCACCGTGGTGACGCCATCTAGTGTCACAACCGTGAGAGAAGGAGGGCAGAGGGAGGGAAAGGGAGAGAGTGGGGCGAGAGAGGGGGAGCTCGACTGTCGTCGAGCTCGACTGCGGCATATTCACCGTGATGACGCCATCTAGTGTCCAGTCACCCAACCGCCATAATGCACACATGTCTATGGGACAGCGCCATCTATTTGCATTTCTCAGCGTATATGCATTCGTTATATAGTACAAGTAGCACCATCTATGGCCGGATTGTAGACTCAACGAGCGATAATGGGGACGAACGGGTGACGCCATAAGGAGCTTCGCCCCTAAAAGAAAGTTGATCAAAGATGTCCTCTCTTCTTCTCGTGTTCACTGGTCTATAGTGCGGTACAGTAGTCGCAACCAGGTCGTAAAGCACGCTACCCGTCCCCATTGAAGTGGTAGGCAGTAATAGATTCTTAAAGAGATTTTCTATGCACGACACAGCCGTGAACAAAAGAACACTTCTGCGTTAACTTGAGAGATGAAATACGTGGTAGTAGTAGCGGCCAGCCGCCGCAGTGGGCTACCCGTCGCGATGTACGGCTGCGGTCCTGGAAAACGCTGGCTCTATTCTCGCACCCGGTGGCAGCTATATGATGCAGGCGAATTAATCAACTTTAGATCGGTCTAGAGTGTATGTGCAAGGAAGCGCACGTGTAAAAAAGATAACAGATTGTTGAAATTTACGGAACCCACAACATCACGAGCTTCTGTTGTGTGAAACAGCAGTAAATATTATCCCGGCGTTGGAGGGAAGGGTTAAAAAAGCGGCGGCGTATAGAGACTCTTGCCAATGCCAGTACGGAAAAGGAACACATTGGCTGCGAAAGATCTTGCGAAAGGCCTTTGCAAAATAAAGCAAATGAAATGAACATGTGGTCATCCTCCTCCAGTTCGGTATATATATGAAACCTACGACAGAAAGCACTGATCTCCCATCGATCGTGGCGTACTAAACGCTGAGTGATTTGAGGAGCGGAACCCGGCATTTCTTCTCCATGTGTCTCATACCTCCGCGTTGATGAAAAGCACAACATATTTTAACACGTAAATTTCAGCAAACATCATGCAACGATGATGCAAGGTTTTTTTTTATTGATGTAAAAATAAATTAAGGAGTTGTTGTCGCCATTTTTGGTGACGGCTACCCCTTTTCGCTTAGATAATAAAACCAAATAAAAAAGAAAATATAATAATAAGCTGGTCCCAAAGGAGTCCGCTCGCATCTCACACACAACACTGTAAGAACGGTCCAGTCAGTAATTGTTCCCGATTTCCGTCTCTTCAAAGAAGCGTTGAAGGGCTTTTAAGGCCTTGTGGTGTATCTTTGGTGGCCATGGTCCTAATATTTTCTGAAGCGAAAAAGTGCGCGCTGAATCTAACATACGTAGCTCATGTTCGAGTCGCTGTCTCTGCGTGGTGTATTTGGGACAGTCAATCAACAGGTGATGAATATCTTCGTCGTCGTGGCCGCATGCACATGTTGAAGATGAAGCACGTTGAATTTTGAATAGGAAATGTTTTGTGTAGGCAGTGCCAAGCGGGAGATGATGAATGAGGGTGTCGATGCATCGCGGGAGCTGATGGTCTAGTTGATACTCCAGATTAGGGTCGACTGCATACAAAATGGATTCTTTTGTTTTCTCTGTGAACCAATTGAGTAAGCACAATTCCCGTTTTTGTCCTCGTAAGATGCGGCGTATATCGGATTGAGATATGGGAATGAGGCGAATTTCTGAGGAATCATGAGCAGCTTTCGCCAACGCATCAGCCAATTCATTTCCTTTAATTCCGCAATGACCTGGGACCCATTGGAAGACAATATGATGTTGTTGTTCCGTAGCTTGTGCAAGTTCTTTCAGAATAGCGTATATGACACGTATATCTATATGTTTTGGAGTAGCACTTTCAATACATTTGAGAGCCGCCAATGAATCACTAAGGACTACCCACTTTCGAGGCGGCTTTGATAATTTTATAAAGCTCACTGCTAATAAAATGGCCACCAGCTCCGATGTTGTTGAAGACGATGGATGACCTAGTCGACATGCGTATTCTTCATGGAACTCGGGTACGACAAATGCTGATGTTGATGTCTCTTTGGTGACCGAACCATCCGTGTACACATGGACGTAGTCGATGTACCTTTCAAACAGATGGTTCGAGGCCAACTGCAACACTGCAAAGGGTGGTACATCGTGCTTACTGCGAAGGCCTTCAATTGATGTTTCGATAGGTGGTATCTCTAGAAGCCAAGGTGGGTAGTTTAAATCTGATTGCCAATGTGTTGAAAGAGGAAGCCGCGGAATTTGCTGTTGGTACACACAGTGTATCTGTGTTCTAGCACGACTTCCAATACGTGAAATCAGTGGATGTGAGGGGTGCTGCGTAATTAAACGAAAGAAGTGGCGACATGTTTCCACATACCGAATCACACTGAAAGGAGGTTCTCGTGCCTCTGTTAATGTCAGGGAGCTTGATGTCGCTTGCGGAACACCCAGACACACGCGGAGACTACGTGCTTGTAGCAGCTGAAGGCGGTGTAGGGAAGTCTGGGAAATGCCTTGCAGAACTGGCGCAGAGTAGGCAATCTTTTGTCGGATGAGGGCACAATGGACATGGAGTAGCGACGCCGATGTTCCACCCCATTTCGTACCCGCGATGCGCCGGAGAACATTTATCGTACCGTTGATCTGGCTTTCGAGATCAGATATGTGTTGGGTCCATGTGAGTTGACGGTCTAGAGTAACACCAAGGAAACGATGTTTTCGCACAATTTGAATACTCTGACCATGCACTAAAAGCTTCAAGTTTTTTGCCTTCTTTCTGGTAAACGGCAGAACCGCAGACTTGGCGTGAGAAATCTCCATGCCTCGGTCCTTGAGGTAATCGCTTACTGCGTTCAATCCTTGCTGTAGCCGGTGCTTGATAACTTCTAGAGATTTATGGGAAGTCCATATGCATATGTCGTCTGCATACATAGATATACCCAAATCATCCGACAGCACTTTTGGAAGCCCTGCTATCGCAGCGTTAAATAGAAGCGGGCTTAGAACACTTCCTTGAGGGACGCCTCTGTCAAGTTTGTGTGTATTGCTGTCGCCATCATTGGTTGAAATATAGCTCTGCCTATCCTGTAGAAAGTTAGCGATCCACTTTAAAATATGGCCATGCACTCCAAGTAAAGTTAGTCCGTGCAGCACGGACAGGTGGCTGACAGAATCGAATGCCTTTTTTATATCAATAAACACAGCAACAGCGATGTTTCCACATTTCATCTCCTCTTCTACAAAGGCCACGAGATCGAAGATGCAGTCCATAGTGCAGCGATGTCTCCTGAAGCTGGCCATCTGTTCTGGAAAACGATCATTCGACTCAATCGACCACTGCAACCTTACGTCGATCATTTTTTCCATGACCTTAGACATGCAGCTTGTGAGACTGACGGGACGAAATGAGTCGAACGATAGTGGTGATTTACCAGGCTTCAACAGAGGGACGACTTTAGCGATCTTCCAACACGAGGGAACACATGCCTCCATCCACATGTTATTGTATAAGTCTAGAAGAACAGGTGTACCTTTGGGGCCCAGATTTTTCAAAATGCTGTAAGACACGTTGTCTGGGCCAGTCGCTGTTCTTACGCGGGTTAGCGATAAAGCGGTACGTAGTTCCTGTAGAGAATATGTAGCGTCCAGCTGAGCTCGTGATCATGCACAAGCATTCTCGATTTGCTTTTTGATCGGATCGACTAGCGCATTCACTCGTTGGCCAAGTTGTCCAATTCCCGTGAGGTGTGTCTCGCATGGGAACGCCTTGCACAAACATAAGTTGTGAGATAAAAACGGTAACTTTTAACATGCAACGTTTGACACTTTTGAAACAAGTTCGTGATACCCTTACCGCGGTCGAAAGTCAGCGCTTCATCTTCCTGCAAACTAGCAGTGAGCAGTGCTAAGGATATTGCCACTTGCAGTACGTATTTCATTCTTCAATTTGTGGAGCGTCCTTTAAACGTCTGAAATAGAAAGCCTTCGCACATATGGACAAAAGCTTCGAAGCCAAGTTCGACGAACTGCTTTACACAAATTGCTCTAATAGTCCTACATACACTCTAGCAACAAGCCGACGAACGCTAGCATTTACATCTTATGCAGCGTGCTAGGAAAATTTGCGCTTTAAAAAATAATTCTTTCTGCAGTGGTAATGTCTTTCAAAAATTCAGTATAGGTCAAGTACGCTGAAATATTTCCACTAGTATGTGTATATTGCAGGAGCGCTGTAAATAACATTGGCTGCCCTTTGAAAGTGCCATTGAAGTTGAATGCCAGACTTTATCAGTCCGCCCTATTTTTGGGAATAGGCTATGGAGCTTGAATAGTCACATTTGCTATAGATTTGCTTTCGCAGAACCAAAGTTTGATTAGGCTTTCGTTAGGGTTTCCGTGCTATGTTTTCAATCAGCTGTAATGTAAACATCCAAAAAAGCAAATAAGTTATCGAAGTCCGCGCTAATGTTACCGTGAGCAATAATATCAGCACTGAACTCCAGTGCAGCGTGCAGAACTGTTTGCACCTGTGTCATATCCGCGTATAGCGCTAAGAGAAAATGTCAGTCCAAAGGAAGTGCTTTGGTGTGACCTGCAACTAATATTATATTCTTACATGTTACTTATAGTTTGCGCTGACTACGCGTGGAGTAACGCAACGTTCACCCCAAGTACATCGTCTTTCCTGGGTGTCTTCCAGATCCCTGTAACCGTGCATCCCACTGCAGTGCAGCGTCTATAAGGGCCACGTAGCAATATGAATACTCTAACATAATCGGGCTGATTGGGTTTCCGCATCCTCGGTCCTATCTCTTGATAAGGTCAGGTATGTGTTACCATGCTTCTTATGTCTCACCTATCTGCGCACCGTATCACGTGTGCGCCTGGCTACAAATGCAGGCAGGCGGATGTCTGCTGGGTATTCTGTTATTGTCCTTCTGCCGTGCCTTGTACCGTGATGCTAGTGAATGCGTTGAAGTAGCAAGCTATATTGTCCAAATAGTGCGATTCCGTCTCTTCAATCATAACAATGGCGACGAGGGAGGGACTGGTTCAATGGAGCGAATAGCAAGGATGACAAGTAGACAACGAACCGATATGGTGAACAGCAGCGGGGTTATGGTTCATCTGGCCGAATTTTCACCGGAGAAGAACGACTTCAAAGTTCACATTGAATCCTCCGAGGTAACTATTAGTGCTAACAAGTTAGACAAGACAACGAAGGAACAGGTGTTCTCAACGCTTATTTGAGAGGCCATGTTTATCACGCTTCAAAAGCTGCTTTTCCCGAACACGCTTCCGGAATCCAGCTTCTGCAGGCGTCTTTGAGCTAGCTTCTGCAGGCTCGAAACCCTGCGAACCCACACTACACTTAGGTGCTTCTTAGTGGTGGTAATGGACAAATTCTACCGTAACACCATGTCGAAGGCATGAGCGACTTCGTCGTGAAGAGGCTCGCGGCAACGTGCAACTTTGGCGCAGTTCTCAGACTCGATTCGGCGCCGCTTCTTCTTAGGACTACTCAAGGACGCCGTCGGGTGCAAGTTTCTTGCGACTGAAGACGAGGTCTTCACATTCGGAATACCATGCATGGAAATGAAAATGCTGATGCAGAGGCTGCGAAGGCTGCAAATAAACCGCAAACCGATATAACAAAAACACCATACCGTGACTATAAAAGTTATGTTCGCTATTGACTTCGTCAGCTGTGGCAAAACGACTGGGACAGCGAAACCGAAAACGAATTGGACACTGTACAACCAATACTTACATCAGGACATTTGTCACGCTGTGAGAGACACAATGAAGTCATGTTCCATAGATTACGAATAGGACGCATACATGGTACGCGTCTTCTAATAGCTGGAGACCCAACAAGATGTTCGAAGTGTGGGATTGTTTTCAGTATTTTACATGCAATCTTGCACTGTCCTAGCACAGAAAGTCACCTTAGGCAACACTTCCCAGAAATCTTTAGCCATAACATCCCCCTGAATCCTGCATTCTTCTCTTAGAAAATGCTATGTTTTCAGAAAAAAGAAGTTTTGAATTTTTCTAGACATTCACCTTTTAAAGTACATATTTTTTAAGCCAAACCTGCAGCCCTTTCCTCCGTGGTGAGGAATAGGCAGGCAGGGGTCTTAATTGATGTCCTTGGCGGCCTCGCAACATGTGAACAGACAAGTGGGAACGCATGAGGCCGCCAGACTCCATGTTGCCCCACTGCACTTTCGCTTTTAATCCGAAGGACCTTTAAATTTAGGCATCATAAAATCTTAATGATAACAGTGACCATATGGGCCCTGCTCACCCATTTTTTGTCTATCGAGTCGTGACATTTAAATAAACATAATAATTTCAACTTCATTCAGTGTTCACGTTTTCAAATGGCACACTTTGGCCCCTAGATGCCCTTGTGCCATTAAACCCATAGCAGTCATCATCATCATAAAGATGGCGCATTCCTTGATACTGACATTAGGCTTAATAGCTTATTATCATCTTATTTATCATTTTCCTTCATATTTTCACACATTTGGAAAAATTCGCTGGTATCGAGAGCTGCTTGACTCACTTGATGGGAGCATCATTCGGAATTCTTTAAAGCGGTAGCAGCTCACTACGGATGATTTTGTCGGCGTGTTCACCCTGCTTTAACGACGGTCATGGCATTTTGGTGTAAAGTAGATCTGAAAAACAAGGTGATGCTGTCGGCTTTTTTAAGCAGTATGGGGCTCCACCTCAGCGAGTACCTTCAGAGTTTTCGTCCAGGAACGAGCGCTAGGGCGAGTGTGTGTGTGTAGAGTTCGTACTGTAGCAGCAACTACACAGCACGATTCAAACCGTACTTGCACAGCAGTTACCGCTACTTCTTGAGCAAACCCTTGAACAAATGCTAGAGCGTACCTTTGATTCCATCCTAACGGCAAAATACGAACAACACCTCGCCTCAACGCTAGACGAAAAGCTTGCAGCCCGAGCGACAATAATCCAAGGTAACCTTGAAACCACATTGAAGAAACGTTTCGCCAGCTACAGTAGCAGGGTTATGGAACTTGAGCAATGTCCGGATCGTCCTCGGTCACATTCGCACCAGAAGCCTTACGAACGAATTAACCAAGATGGCCCCGAGTACTCGCCACTCCCAATACTGCATCTGGCAGTGGAGCTTCCGGGCTACCTTAGTAAGAAGAGCCTCATGCAACAATTTTTATTAATGCTCGATAAAAAACCACTCTCGATATTATTGCTTTACAGGAATCGGGCGGAGTTACTAAGCAGACCGGTTACGCCTCCTTTACGGCTACTCCAGCTACAGGTGATCGCGAAGTCCTTACCAGGCTTGTGAAAAGAAACATACCTGTTATTCCGTACTCGCTGTTCTCTGGCACAGCACCGCATGTAATATTAGAAATCCCCGCTTCCTCTTTCTGGAGGCATGCCAGTCTATTTCTGCTTAACATTTAAAACAGCCCACGGTAGCCACATCGCTTCCACAAGCTCCTCTCCTACGTCAAGGAGTTAGTAGCAATTTCACCCCTCATTGTGGTGGGTGATTTCAATGCTCCGTCACTTGCCTGGGGCTATATCCGCGACACGAGAAAAGGACGAATGCTGTAGCAATATACCCACAATCTCGGCTACAGCGTAATTACAGACCCGGCATACCCTACGCGGATGGGAAACAGTGTTGCAAGAGACCACTCCGGACCTCACATTCATTAAAAACATTGCGCATGCAGAGTCGTCGAACCTTCAAGAACACTTGGGTATAAACTACTATATAATAGAAGTTAATATTAAGAATTGACCGCATCGTAAGAATGCCAAACATCCTGCCCTAATTGACTGGGATGCCTTCCGAGAGTTTGGGACGTCGGCCTCTCCAGAATCCGCCACCTCGATCAACCAATGTGCAGGCTCCTTGTTACGAGACGTTAAGTGCGCTGCCAAGACTCCCCCAGAGGTTGCCCCATGCGACACGGTAGACAACAAACTGGTGCATATGTGGGAGGCCCTAACTGGTCTGCGCAAACGCTCTAACTCCAACAAATTGAACCTCTCATTACGTAAACACATTGCAACATTAAAACATAAAATTGAGGAGTATGCCCTCCAACTACCCCGCCAAAACTGGCATCAGCTTTGCGAAATTATGGAACGCCAACCTAACGTACCTAAAACGTGGAACATTCTACCTCATATGATAGTTCCAACAGCAACAAAAGCAGCCCATCGCCACTCTTTAATCACTGCCCTGCACAATTATCCAGGTACCAACGAAGGCCTTAATCACGACCTCTCTAACCGGTACACTGGAAGTGCTACTTCAGGTGATCTCCCGCTCTACACTGGCGGCGATAATCCAGCAGTTGACTCCCTGATAACAAAATCGGAAGTGAGGTCCGCAGTTTCACTACTGAGACCTCGGTCAGCTCCAGGCCTGGATAACATTATTAACAAGATCCTACGTAACCTCAACGACGAATCGCTTGACACGTTCATATTATTTCTGCAAACGGCTTGGAGTCGGCAGAAATTCCACAACAATGGAAGCCAGCCACAGTCATCCTCATACCCAAACCAGGCAAGCGACTCACTATCGAGAGCCTTCGCCCTATATCCCCCACATCCTGTGTCGGCAAAGTACTGAAACACGTTGTTCCCCCTCGACTGCAGAGACACATGGAACATAATGGCCTGTATCCGCATACGTTGTTAGGATTTCGCCCGAAACCACCAACACAGGATGTAATGCTGAAACTGAAGAGTCAGATTGTCGACGGTAAGGAGGGCTCTAGGCACGGGACAGGCGCTATTTTGGGGCTAGACATCACCAAAGTGTTTGACAATGTTTTACACACATCTATCATCGATTTCCTCGCCTCGCTAAACGTAGGCTCCCGCACCCACGCCTACATACGCAACTTCCTCACGGGCAGGACAGCCAAACTATCGGTTAATGATTTGCCTGCACCCTCCATCACTCTCTGCGGGAAAGGAACAGCACAGGGGTTACTGCTTTTCCCCTTTCTCTACAACCTAACCATGCTTCACCTTCCAGCACTTCTAGGAGATATCCCCAAGCCTCACCACAGTGTCTACGCAGATAACATCACGCTTTGTGTTGCCCGAGGTAGCGATGGAGCGTGTAGTGAATTGGCTGATTTATTAGGAAATTTATGTGTGTGGGAACATTTTTGTGGGCATTTGGAAGAGATTCATACCGGCACTGCTATGAAGCCAAAGCCAGGGGCAGGTGGCGTACTGGGCGGCGGCACGGAAAAAAAAGAAGAGGCTCGCGCGGTGCGCGCGCAGAGAGCTCATGGTCCAGTGGAACACGGCAGACGACTGCGTTGTTCCTGGAGCTCCTGCGGCTCTTCCTGGGCGGCCCGGAAGACGACGCGCCTGCCTGTTAGTGCAGACGTGCGAGGGTGCCTGCAGTGACGCCGCGTGGAGCAGGCATACGCATTGCCTGCTCATCTGGACTCCTGGAGCGGCTTGCAGCCTCATCCAGGAGAGGCCTAATTGGAGGACCAGTGCCGGGACGCCTCCAGCGCGAAGTGAAGCACAAGTGCGGCTGGCCACGATAGAGCAGCCCTGAGCAGTCGTCCTGCCGTGGACGCCAGATTGTAAAGGATTAAGAGGACGTTCGTCACGAATGCTTGTGTATGCTCAGACGAGAAAGGTACTGCGAGGACACGGGAGCGTAGGAGGGAAAAAATAACACATAATTATATGACAGGACGTTGGAGATGGGTACGTCATGCACACTGGTGTAGTAAATGAGAAACGTTAAGGAACAGAACTAGGACTATGGTCCACGACGTGCGGAATCCAAGAAAACAAATAACGACGCCTCACTAGTTCGGTCCCGACGCAGTCGTTGCCTCGTCGGTGGGCGTGTTGACACCGCAGCGTCCCGATGACTCGTCGCCGGAGGCAAGTCGGCGTCGCGTCGACTGTCGGCGGCGGCGACGACTCCGCACGGTGGCGCCGCAGCGTCAGATACAGCGGGCGCCGGCCCACGGCGTATGCCAACCTCAAGTATGGTGCCAAGGACTCGCATAAATCTGAGCGCATTAAGCAACCGTCCTGAAACGAGTGGTGTACCCGTTTAACTGCCACTTTCGGCGGTATGAACGCCCACCACTCCGCGAGCATCCAGTCCTACGTCAACGGTAGCGAAGACACAGCTTAGGAGAGACACCACCTCGACGGTTCAGCTGTATGCGACTCCTCTGCGAACTGCTTGGTGAAATGCACCACGCTGCCAGATATCGACATCAGCCATTAGATGTGCCGGGCTCAACCAATAACGGATTTCATGCTGGAGTCAACCATACGACCATCATTCTGAGAGACCAAAATTACCGCATCTGTGCTACAGGATTCGGTGCCGCCACGTCCGAACTCGCTGGCCTTGGGGCTAGCGAAGGTATAGCTGTAGTGACCGGTCACTACAACGTCCTCCATCGTCCTTAGAGCCACATCCCGAGAGTACTGATATGGACCTGCTCATATCATATTCTACACTGCTGATATCATATTCTGCTATGGGCTGCTCATATCATATTCTGCTAAGGACTTTCATGTGTGTTGCAGAGACGGTGGTCTCCGAGACGGCTAAGTAGCCCTTTTGTGATGGCACGCCTTTCGAGAGCGACCTTAGGCGGCGTTGCTTGTGGCGGAACCATTGACAACTATTTTGTCGTGCAGCCTGCTTCTCGCGAGTGCCACATTGTCACTCGCCAGGACAGCCCTACCACATGCACCTACTTGCAAAGTTTGGCCACATCGAGCCTTGCAAAAAGGATTCTGACAGCGTCTATCACTTTAACAGACCACATGAGCATCGGTGCTAGCCTCTTCGACCGAGATTTAGTTATTTACTTATTTATGTATTTATTTACACATACTTTACAGGCCTCAACAGAGGCATTGTGCAATGGGGGCGAAATACAGAAGTCAAAGAGAAAAACAAATTATACAATAGCGGTCGAATAAGTTTACATCCGAAACGCAATACAGGTAGAGGTTGAATAAGCGAGGGTGAAGTATAAATGCAATTCGGGTAATGAAAGTGTTACATGGGTGGATGTACAGAGCCACAATGAAAAAGAACAATGACTTCAGGTTTACGCTAGATATCTGCGCATAAGAAAACCCATACCGGTATCCTTTACAAAGAATACAAAGCAAAAAATGAAAACGAAAAAAAAGAACGCTGGAATGATGGGTTTAAGAGATAATGAAGTCCTTGAGCAGGTACTCGCGAAAGGTGTCGGGATTGCACTGCGGAGCGATGCTGTTCGGAAGGTCGTTCCATAGGTGGATGGCACGTGGAGTGAAGAGGAATAATAAGAATGCGTAGTGCTGTAAGTGCGACTGTAGCTGTACATATTGTGTAATCTGTGCGATAAATATCGGGGACGTCCTAACTGTGTTAGGGGTCACCGAGTAGCATGGGCGTATTGATGAAAAAGTGCTATATCCCGACTAATCTTCAGTGGGTGGAGTGAAATATCCTATTTCAACTGGGTAACACTGACGCTATGACTGTAATTCCGTGTGATGAAGAGAAGCTCTCTTCTGGATTGATTCCAACTTGTCTATTAAGTAATTTTGGTGAGGTGACCAAATGGATGAAGCGTACCCTAAATGTGGTCTGAGAAATGTTTGATAGCCTTGTTTACGTACGTGAGGGGTGGTGCAATGAAGGTTGAGGCGAAGAAACGCTAGTGATCTGGAGGCATTTGCAGAGACGGTGCTAGTATGATCGACCCAGGAGAGCTGAGGTGTAAGGTGAACGCCAAGATACTTATACCGTGTGGTTCTAGCCAATTCATTGTTGTTGATGCTGTAGCAGACAAGGAAGCTACATCTTTTCTGGTTAAAGTCATAATGTGGTATTTCGAGGTGTTGAGTGCCATTAACCAAGTTTTGCACCAAATGCCAATGTGATCAAGGTAATTCTGTAGTGACAGGCGATCACCGGTGCTCTTTATCGAGCGATACACTATGCAGTCATCGACATATATGCATGTACAAGATGAGACGTGCCGTCGCATGTCATTAATGTAAATTAAAAAGACTAATGGACCGAGAACGCTGCCTTGCAGTACACTAAAAGTGACGTCCGAGGGAGGAGAGCAGTGATTGTTAAGAACGGTTAAGTGGTTGGCGATGAGAAAGTTGCGGATCCACGTCAGTGTAAGCGAATCCACTTGGAGCGCAGAAAGCTTAGATATTACTCGGCAATGGGCTACATGATCGAATGGTTTAGAAAGGTCGATGAACACGCAATCGGTTTGTAGATTATTGTTCATGTTGTGATGCATGTCAGTAATGAATTCAAATAACTGACTCACAAGAAAGTACTTTTCTAAATCCGTGCTGATTATGAAAAAAGAAGTGATTGGATTCGAGATGATTGCAGATATGTGATGCGATGATGTGTTCAAACATCTTGCAACCGATGCACGTTAGCGAAATGGGGCGATACTTCTCATATGAATGTTTATTGCCACTTTTGAAAACCGGTACCACGTTTCCTATTTTTCAATAAGAGGGTAGTTCACCTTTTGATAAGGACTGCCTAAAGATATGCAGCAAAATCATGCTGGAGACAGCGATGGTATTTTTGATATCTTCGAAGTAATATTGTAAGCACCGGAGGAAGAGCACACTTTAAGATGCTTTTTGAGCTGTACGATGCCATTATGTGTAACAACGTAAACAGGCGCCACGTAGCGGTAATCAAAATCAGGTACATATTGGATGTTTGAAATATCTTTTTTGGTAAAGACATACGTGAAAAATGTATTCAACACTACTAGACTATCAGCATCAGAGTATGGGATATTGTCGGCGTTATGTATTGAAATATCGTTACTCACGGTATGGTGAACTATTATTTTCCAAAACTTACTTGGATTATTTTTCAGCAGCTTTGGGAGGTGTTCTGTTCAGTACTTATTTTTGGCATCGGAGAGAGCAGCGCAGTATGATTTTAGGCAGCTTTTATATTTATCCCAGGCACAAGGCGTACTCTCGCGTTTTGCTGCTCAGTACAGTCGCTTTTTCGTACTTCTCATGCGCTGATACTTTCGTGCAAACCAAGGGTTTATTATAATTAGGGTTGGTGACAAGGGGAACGTGTTTTGACACTAATTCCGTGAGCTTGTCCTTGAAAAGAACCCAGTCTCTTTCAACTGACCTGTGGTGAAAGAGGGCAACAGGACGCTATCAGCAAAGACTTGAAGTTAGGCATTGATGCAATCATAATCACGTCGATTATGGTCTCGGATTCGTGTCCTTGTGACACCAGTGAAAGGAAGCGAAACAATGACGGTCACTTGAAGTAAATTATGATCGCTTACACCATCTAAGTAGCTAATTTTTGTCAGACACCAAACCCTATCTCGGCGAGATAGATCGCAGCATGGTTATGGCAGAACACGGTGTCCCCACTCCCAATGTCGCTCACGCGATAATCCCTGCAGATGTCCAGGCATACCCACCGCAACGCAGATCCAGGCCAGTATGGCACAGCTAGTTGCTTCCCCCGGAAAACTTGGAGAGTTCGAAGAAACCGGAGGCGCCATGTACGTGAACAGCCACTAACGAAACAGTCAGTGCCAGCCACTCCCCAGAGATATTGTGAAAAGCCCAGTCTCTCGCGGACGTGGCCGAGTGTATAGTGAAAAAGTGAAAATTTGTAATTGTGCTCACGTACTCATGATATGAGCTCAGGAAGAGAACCAAAGAAAATAAGAGACAGGCCTGCGCGGAATCTCACGGCAGTGACAGCGTGAGCTGGAGCAGTGATCATCTTAGAGGCCATTGTAAACACTTAGGCAAACTAGTGCAAGAAGAGGCCGTAGGTATCCACGGCGCCATACCTTTTATCATTTCGCCAAGTAGGGAAATACCCACCATGGCATAATTACTGCAGTATTTTAACGTGCAAGTCTGTATAACTGCGCACCTTAGAGAGTCTGTTGGTGTTGTTTTCCCGAAACAAACCGAACACACGGTCCGGTATTGACTGCGAGCTGCGGCTTGGGCTTATCTCTGCACAGCTGTATGTTGTGCCCCATGTTGCTTTGCTGCAGTTGCGCGCGTAGCGCTTTGATCCGCTTCTTCAGTGGCGGCCGACCCTTTGCGAGGAGGTGCCATCAGGTATATCGAATAGCCACGTCAGGTAGCTGTTGGGGCTGCGCAAGTCTCCTGCCACGTGACGCATGACACGATGCGACAAAACTGCTTCACGAGGCAGCGCTTCGTAAATAATGATGACGGAGAAGTTGAAGATTGTTTCATAATGATGATTATGATGCCTACGTCATGGGTGCAGAGCTACAAAGCGTGCATCCCTGTCTTCTTTCAAATGATTCCTCGAACTCGTTATGCAATCTACTTTACCGGACGTGTAGTGCAGCAGGATTATTGTGCCACATAACATTACATTTCTTAACGCGATCCCTCGGCAGGGTTTTTACCTGTTTACCTCTTTTAGCAATGATATAAAACATAGGACTGGCTTTCGCTTCTGGATGCTTGTTTCAGTTTACCCGACTACTGAAGAGTCTATGAGCTTAAAAGCACAAAGTGTGTTCTTTATGCTAGACTGTTATTAATATGTGTGTAATTGTATAGTACAGTTTAAACCTTCTTTTGCTTAATATTATTGTGATTGTAACTGTATATCACAGTTTAAACGTATTTACGGAAACATTTCCATGCGATAAAAAAAAATAGGTGTAGCTCAGTGGTAGAACGCTCGACTGCCACGCAGTTGGTGTGGGTTCGAATCCACGCAGGGGAAAAAGGTCGATCGATCGATTTGTGGGGTTTAACGTCCCAAAACCAGCTCTGATTATGAGAGACGCCGTAGTGGAGGTCTCCGGAAATTTTGACCACCTGGGGTTCTTTAACGTGCACTGACATCGCACAGCACACGGGCCTCAACATTTCGCCTCCATCGAAATGCAGCCGCCGCGGCCGGGATTCGATCCCGCGACCCTCGGATCTGCAGCCGAGTACCTTAGCCACTAGACCACCGTGGCGGGGCGCAGGGGAAAAAGGATGTGGGTTCGAATCCTCCTTGGTCTTGGTTATTTTTCGAAAATTTGCGCAATAGTGGTTATGGACACCGGCGGCGGCGCACAACTACGGCACCAAAAATGGCCCTTGTTGTGATCTCATCAGTTTACAATGTGAAAGGAAGCAGGGAATTGAACAGTTGGCCTGCGGCAAATGCGATTGGTCTGTCTCCTTTCTTAATATATATATATATATATATATATATATATATATATATGTATATGTTGTTCCAAGATGTAATGCAGCAGCAAGGTGTGAGAGTGGCATCGAAGAAGACGACGGGTTGTTGAGGCGAGCGCTAGCGGAGCCATCTTGTTTTACGCTAAAGCATGCTGTAAATGTAGTGACAGCCTTCACGTAACATTTTTCGTGGGGGTGGTTGGTATAGTATCAACGCACGACGGAGCTTATGACGCTAGCCATGTCAACCGGCAGGGATAATGACTCAACGGCCATGCCCGCTGCACCAACAGCGCCCACCTCACCAGTGGTCATCGCGGCAAATTCACCCCGTGATCCTGGCAGCTTTACGCTCACTGATGGCGAGGACGTCGATGAGTTCATTCGGCGATATGAGCGCATAAGCGAAAATCACAGGTGGGACCCCATGCTGATACTGTCCTGACATGACAATTGATGGTGACCTGACATGTCATATTTTACCAGACAGGAACTGCGAAGACGTGGTGTATTCATAACGAGAAAGATCTCACGACGCAGCGGCTATGCAGAGACAAATTACACAATTTGTTCGGCCAATCATCCGGAAGCAAGCGCGCCGCCCAGGGGGAAGTGGCTTCGCCTGTACAGACATCCAAGGAGTCCTACCTGGCCTTTGTTGTCCCTCTCCCGTAAAGTCGATGTCAGCATGACAGCACCTGTCAAGGTCGCGCACGTGCTGAAGGGCATCGCGGACGATGCATTTAAGCTGCTTGTGTTCAACGACTGTTCCACAATTCAAGAGATCATTACCGAGTGCCGACAATACGAACAAGCAGACGCACTGCCTACCCTACCACCCACCTCCCGGACACTGCTGCAGAGTCAACATGTGAGGATCGTCGTCTCCCAGCCCCAGTCCGGGAACATTACCAGAATCGTTAGACGCGAGATAGAAGCTGCGTCATCTGCTAATAAGAAGGAACCCACTGAACCTCAACCGACCATTTCCCTAATTCAGGCTGCTGTGCATCAAGAACTGGCAAGTGTGAACCTTCAAACCATTGGTTCAGTGCATAGTCCCGATGAATTACCTCCGATGAATCTGAGCCCACTGCGGCAGTACCGCCCTGTGAGTACCCGCGTCCGAATGCATGGAGGACGCTCTACGACAAGCCCATTTGCTTCGGATGTGGACGAGCGGGGCAAATCTCGCGTTTCTGTCAAAGCACGTGGTTCCTGCCACCTCGAGGACGCTTCTTTCTGTCACGCTCGCCGCCTGTTGTCCAATTGAAGTGCCACCACCGCGTGAAGACTCACCGAATTATGCCGCCAACATTGCGACCGCCGCCCTGTACAGCTTCTCGCACTCACCGCGACCTAGAGTCCCAGTCTCCGCCGCCTCGTCATTCACCGTACCCGTCCTACCCATGCCGCTTTCCTTCGGGAAACTAAGCGGTGCAGCTATCTGGAGGTGACGCTGATCATACGACCTGCCCTCATATTCCTCTGTTTACGCTCGCTACTAATGAGAGGTTGATTGATATGGAAGTGGATGGCTTACCTGTTACAGCTTTGATTGATACCGCCGCTCGTATCTCCGCCATGAGCTCTCACGTCCGTCAGTGCTTCAAAATATCCTCACTCCAGCCCCTTCGTAAGCTCTTCGTGTTGCCGAAGGTGGTACAGCCGCTATAGTTGGCCTTTGTACAGCATATGTTAGTGTTGCCGGCCACCAACCATCGGTTCTCTTCACGGTACTGACACATTGCACCCATTAACCCAATCCCGGTCTTGAGTTCTTCTCCGCCCACTCGGCCCTTATTGAACGTTCACCTGGCAATCTGCAACTTAACCTATCATGTCCAAGTGATCCACCCAGTGCAATCCCGAATCGCCTGTGCTGTGCTGAACGTGTCCGTCTGTCGCCTGAAACCATTCCCTGCATTGCATTAGTCCCCTCTTCATCCGTGCCCGACGGTGACAGCGTGCTCAAACCCATTATAGACGTTCCCTTGACACACAGTGTTGCCTTCCCGCACACTATTGTTGACTTTCACGATAACCGTGTTCGCATCCCTGCGCTGAATTCCGACGCCATGGAAGTTACGTCTTCGTTGCCCCATTCGTCTGATGACCTTAAGAAAAATGATCGCGCCCGACCGTTTTCCAGACCAAGCTAACGCATTCTTCCGCGTCCTTGCTTCATACTGCGATGTCTTCAACTTTTGTGACCGCCCGCTAGGCCAAACGTCTGCCGTGAAGCATCGCATTAGCACCGGTGATGCCCTACTGATCAGCCTCTATTGCTCCGTGTGTCTTCACCTGAGCGCCACGTCATTCAAAATGAATTTGGCAAGATGCTTGCTAAAGATTTAATCGAGCCGCCCTCGAATCCATGTGCATCACCTGTCGTCCTTGTTAAAGGGGTTGTGAAAAGAAAATGGAGATGCCCGGTTGTAATTTTAACGGCTCCAATAAGGATTCGAAAAGCTGATTCCGAAATATTTGGGCGAAATATTCAGCGCATATTTATTAACGCCCGTTTGAACCTCCAGCATTCTTACACTCCCGAAACGACTATGCGACACTACCGGCCGGCATGGTACTATTCGGCGACATTGCAGTAAGATATCTTTAAGTGCAAACGTACAGTAAGCTCGCGTAAGCTCTAAAAGAGTGGATTTACTTGAATGCTAGAAAGAAAATGCTTAGGAACCATGCGGTGCACCCATTCGGAAGCAAAGCTGCACGGTTTCTCAGTGGCACGGTTTCTCAGTGGCCTGATGGCTGTTAACATGACGTCAACTGCAGAGTTGAGGGGAACGCGCGCAGTGAAACCAAAACCGTGTTTTTATCGCTCTATATCAACGCACACGATTCAACGAACAATGCATATTGTTGTTTGGACGGTGACGGTCCCGAATACGCACTTAGTTCAAAATGTTCACAAAACGTTTCACGTCTCCTTTAAGAAGCACAACAGTTGGCGATTTTGCGTGGACTATCGGCAGCTAAAGGTCACTAAAAGACCTCTACCCGCTGCCACTCAATGACGACGTGCTGGATTGCCTGCACAGAGCCAAGTACTTTTCAGTGTTCGACGTTCGATTAAGATACTCGCAGGTCACCGTTGACGACACGGACCATGAAGAGACCGTTTCTGTGACCCCAGACTGCCTCTATCAGTTTAAAGTCATGCTGTTTTGTTTATGCAACGCTCCAGCCGCTTTTGAACGTATGATGGACACCCTGTTGCACGGATTCAAC
This sequence comes from Hyalomma asiaticum, assembly GCA_013339685.2. NCBI lineage: Eukaryota > Metazoa > Arthropoda > Arachnida > Ixodida > Ixodidae > Hyalomma > Hyalomma asiaticum. The sequence continues at coordinate 27,869 of JABSTT010002557.1, read as the reverse complement.
TGGTTCATCTGTCTCTATTGTCTCATCATTTCACTGTGTTTTCACTCACCTTTATTACGCACCTCGACAGCCTTTGCTCCATCCTTTCTCTTTTCCGCAACGCAGGCCTCCAGCTTAACCCGTCAAAGTGGCACTTTGGGGACAGCAACTTACCTATATGTGTTACCTCGTCGATTCTTATGGTGTTCCTCCCGATCCTGACAAAGTTCTAGCCATGCAGCACTTCCCCGCACCCACCAACATAAGGATGTTCGGAGCTTCCTTGGTCTGTGTTCCTGCTTGTGATGTTTTGTGCATAATTTTGCAGGTACCACACGTAGTCTCACAGACATTGAAGAAAGGCACTTCGTTTGTTGGGGCGCTCCGCAGGCTACGGCGTTCTCAACCCTCAGACGGTTGTTAACCACACCACGTGTATTGGCCGACTTCGACCCTTCTGCCCCTGCGGAAGTCCGCACTGATGCCAGCGGTCAACGAATCGGCGCACTTTTAGTCCAGCATCAGACCGAGCATGCTCGTGTTATCGCCTATGCCAGCCATCTACTTTCCCCCGCCAAAAGGAACTACTCAGCTACTGAAAGGGAGTGTCTTTCTCTCATGTGCGCTGTCGGGAAATACCAGCGCTTCTTACACAGGCAGCATTTCACCGTTACCACCTATCATGACGCACTCTGCTGGCTTTCGACGGAAGAAGAAGAAGCTGCCGACCAGTGCGGACGTGGAAGGATCGGCTGCCGCTTCTGTAAATGTTTTCGGTCGGATTTTCGTGGTTCTTCTGGCCAAGCTGTGCACCATTCGACGCAGGTTCTTCCGAGGATCACGTCGATACCGGACTTTGTCAGTGAGTGGTCCTTTTGCCGAATTATTGCCGGTGAGGCGCGGGTAGGCTTAGGCCTAACCCGACGAGGACGGGCAACATGCCCTTAGTAGACACGGTGATGGGAGAGGAAATCTCTCGCGAAGAAGCGAATCGCCCTGGTTGGACGACAGCGCTGGGCAGGAACAAGAAAGCTCGCCTAGGAATGCCAGTTACGGCGGGCAACGCATCGAACGTGGGCTCGAAGGGAGGCCGCCGCACGGCAGCCCCGCAAGGCGCGATGAAGCGCCTCGCAGCCGCATCGAGGCTCCCTCGTCTACCGAGGGACCACATACGAATCATCATCCGGCCGAGGGACGGACTCGACGTCAGAAAAGTAAGCCAAATTAGGCTCGCGCAAGCTCTTGCTATGGCGGCTGCTTTAGCCCCGGCTGAGACCGAAGGTGACATCGTTTGCCTTAACGTTGCTCAAAACATTCTTGTCATTTCCACACCGGCGCAGAAGAATGCGAACGCGTATGCTGGGATCAAACAGATTCGCATAAGCGAAGGGTTATACAACGTGGCGGCGTATGTTGCGGCCCCCGATAACACCTGTAAAGGAGTCATACGAGGAGTAGACGTCGACATCAGCTGTACCCAACTCCAAGCGATGATTGTCAACCAGCGAAATCCCAAGGCCGTAGAAGCCAAGAGGATCAAGAACACTACCACAGTGGTCGTGCTTTTCGACGGCATGAAGGTGCCGAACTACGTCATGTGCGGTGTCAGTTTACTGCGCTGCACGCTCTACAAGCGGCAAACCGACGTGTGTTACGCGTGTGGAGGCCTGGGCCACAGGGCCGACGTTTGCCCCAACCCAGACAAGAAGATGTGCAGAGGCTGTGGACTCGCCTCCCCACCTGACGATCACCAGTGCTCGCCCACGTGTTCTCTTTGCGGAGGACCTCATCCAACGGCGGACAGAACGTGCAAACAACGCTTTCAAGTCCCCTACGTTGTGCGAAGGAGAAGACGGCGCCGAAAGCGTGCCAACAAAAATCAGCAACAGCCGGCCCAGGGGTGCCGGTCACGTGATTCCAGCGTGGGAAGTTCTCCCAAGCGGGGGCGGTCGGTCACGCCAGCTTACCACCGGCGCAGCCTCTCCAGGGGGCGCTCTCGTTCCAGGGGGCGCTCTCGCTCCAGAGGGCGCTCTCGCTCGCGGGTGCGGATCCAGGAAGCGCCTACCTGGGCGGATCGAGCAAAGCCGAAGACAGCGGCGCCGCCAACAAAGGTAACGCAGGTAGCATTGCCAGAGCACAGGGAAGACCCCAGGGTAGCTAGGTTGATAGAAGAGAATGCTCGCCTAAAGACAGAGCTTCAACAGATGAGGGCTGACCTTGAGTCGCTTCGCAAATCTTACTCATCCCAGGGCGACAGCCAGCAGATGCCCCCACCAGCGGAAGCACAGGCGCGCTCAGGTAAACGCAGGGCCACGCCCTCGCAAGGGGAGTGGGACTCTATGGAGACCGAGTCCAACAGCACAGCTCTGGAAAGCATGCAGCAATCGATAAAACAACTCGCTGACAGCATGGCTACTCTACTACAAAGGGTGTCGTCTCTTGAAAGCACGCAGGCCGCGCTAGCTACGACCCGGTCGTCTTCGCAAGGTCCGAACAGGGCGCCGTCACCTGCAGGCGCATTAGCAGTACACCCGGCGCGGGAGAGGCAAATTCAGAGCAATAATCATGGCGGGCAACACTAATGAGCTTGTCGTTTGGCAGTGGAACTGTGCCAGTTTCAAAAGGCGCAGGGCTCCGCTGCAGCAGTTCGTCGCTTCTCAGGCGGTCAAACCGCACGTAATTATCTTACAAGAAACTCTCGGTGAAGCGCTAACCTTCCCGGGCTATCGAGTTGTCTCGGTGCGCGAGGAGGGAAAGCGGGGTTTGGCAACCTTGGTCGCAAGAAAATGCTCCTTTCAGGAACACAAACTACAGCTGGGCAAAAACAGGGCGGAGGTAATTCTGGTAGAACTCATCCCGAACAGCTGGCTCAGAAACAGCGTATTTATTCTGAATGTCTACAGCTCGCCGTCGGACATCCGGCAAGCGTTCGCTTCGATCATGACAAAAGCGGTGACTCTGGCTAAGGGGGCCCCCATCGTGGTAGCGGGAGACTTTAACGCTCCGCACGACGCTTGGGGCTACCTTAGGCGAACACCCAAGGGCAATAATCTCCTACAGGCGGTATCGGACTGCTCATTGGAACTGATTACGGATCCGCGGTTCCCGACAAGAACGGGCACGTCGGTAGCCCGAGACTCGACTCCGGACTTGGCGTTCGTCAAGAACGTTCGTACAGCAGGGTGGCAAAATCTGCAAGAGAATCTAGGCAGCGACCACTTCGTGGTGGCTATTACCCTAGGTGTCAATGCGGCTCCCCTCAGGGAATTTAAGGTAACGGACTGGGATGCCTTTCGAAAATTGCGAAGGGAGGACCAAGCTGAATACGGCAGCTTAGAGAGCCTTCTTGCAAGGCTCAAGGAGGATGTTAATGCTGCAACCAAGGTTGTCAAAACGGACCTGAAAGTTGATCGGATGGATTCTCACCTCGCGCACCTCTTAGAGGCCAAAAATTCCATCCTAGCCCGGTGGCGGACGCAGAGGCTCAATCGCAGACTCCGAAAGAAAATTGCGGAACTCAATCGCGAGATCGAAGCTTATTCTATTGAACTATCCAAACAGCAGTGGGACGAAGTATGTTCTTCGGTTGATGGACAGATGAGAGTGGGGGGCAAATGGAACCTCCTTAAACAACTACTTGATCAGTCGCAATCCAAAGGTAACCAGAGATTCGCTATTGACAGAATTGTACATAGTGAAAAGGCGAAAGGTGTGTCTGAAACAGCCCTTCTGCAAGGGTTAGCGGATACCTATCTTCCGCTGGGTCCTTCCGGTGACGCGGACTATCCTCGTTACCGGGGGGGAACGGTGGCGGAGCTGGACGCACCTTTCACTGAACCAGAAATTTGGGAGGTTCTCCAGGAGCTCAACGGACGCTCTGCACCGGGCCCGGATGGAATCTCAAATAGGCTCCTACGTAACTTGGATAGTAAATCCATCCAGAAGCTAACCGAGGAAGTCAACAAAATCTGGGAGACGGGGCTTGTCCCCGAATCCTGGAAGACTGCCTCCGTGGTGCTTATTCCAAAGCCAGGGAAACCTTTAGCACCGGAGAACATGCGGCCGATCTCGCTTACGTCCTGCGTAGGAAAGGTGGCTGAACATGCGATCCACAATAGGGTGTCCCGGTACATCGAAATTCAAGAGCTATTTCCGCAAAACATGGTGGGATTTAGGCCTGCCCTATCTGCACAGGACGTCATGCTCCTCATTAAGAGACAAATTATCGACAACTACACCAGAGATACTAGAGGCATACTAGCTCTAGACCTGGCCAAAGCTTTTGACAGCATCTCTCACAAGTTTGTGCTTGAGGCAGTCTCGGATATGTGTCTGGGACAACGTTTCCACGCATACGTTAGCTCCTTTCTCAGGGAACGCAGGGCTTCCATTAAGATCGGCCAACTAAAATCCGCGGAATTTACCTTGGGAGCGAGAGGCACTCCACAGGGGGCCGTCATCTCTCCTCTGCTCTTCAATATTGCCATGAAGGGCCTCTCCGAGCGACTCGCCACGGTTCGCGGGATTAACCATGCTCTCTACGCGGACGATATCACTGTGTGGTGCATGGGAGGGTCCGATGCCGAGGTAGAGCAGGCACTTCAACAGGCACTCAACGTCACGGAGGGCTTTCTAGTCGGTTCGGGATTGAGCCTGTCGCCTGCCAAGTCCGAGTTGTTACTTTACCGACCCACCCGACAAGGGATGAGGAACCTCACTCCTCTAGAGCAGATTCCAATATCTCTATACACACGTGACGGGCAGAGAATCCCCAGGGTAGACTGCATCAGGGTGCTCGGACTGTTGCTGGAGTCGAAGGGGCGCAACTCGCAGATTATAGCTCGCATCACTTCCAAGACGGAGAACATGCTTAGGCTCATACTCAGGGTCTCGAACCGCAGGGGCGGGCTGAGCGAGAGCAATCTCCTTCGGCTCTACCATGCGTTTCTCATGAGCCACATTAATTACGTCGCTTCGGCGCTGCACTGGTCCAAAAGGGAAGAGGCAAAAATCGACGCACTAATGCGCACGAGTATAAAGCGAGTTCTAGGGTTGCCTCTCAGCACGAGCACCGAAAAGCTCATACAACTGGGCATGCATAACTCCCTCTCGGAGGTGATCGAGGCGCAGAAAATGGCTCAGGTAGTGCGCCTGTCGTCCTCGCAGGCCGGTAGACGTATCCTGGAGTCCATTGGCTGCGGTCTTACACAGATTCGCGAACGTAAAGTGACTCTACCGTCTTCTATCAGAGGTACATTTGCCGTAGCTCCACTTCCCAGGAATGTCCACCCGCAGTACAATGTAGGACGCCGCATAGCTCGGGCCCGTTCCTTATTGAAGTCAGTTGCAGACAGCCCGGACCTCGCTACGTTTGTCGATGCAGCACAGTACGGGCGTTCTGATCGCTTTGCAGTGGTCTCAGTCGACCATAGTGGCAAGCTCCTATGTGCTGCGTCGGTTAGAAACGTTTCGGCAACGATTGCTGAGCAAATTGCCATTGCTGTAGCAATGAAGGACGTATCGCGTCCAAATGTCTTCACGGACTCGCGGTCCGCTGCCAGAGCTTTCGCCTCGGGCTCGATCTCGCGGGAGGCAGCAGCTATCCTCGGCAGCGAGGGGGCTGCCGGGTTTCACACCATAACATGGTTCCCGGCCCACATGGGGGCCAACGTACACCCCGATGTCCCCAACGCCAATGAGTTTGCCCATGACCGTGCGCGAGGTTTCACTCACCGCGGCGGTCCCGGCGAATTCGCGGGCGGGGATGCCGGCAGGTACAGGGACCCGCTCCTCACTTTTCACGAGATCGTGACTCATTATCATCTCTCTCGGAGGGTCTTTCCACTTCCTCACCCTAAACTCACTCGTCCGCAGTCTTCGGCCTTCAGGATGCTCCAAACGGGGTCTTTCCCTTCGCGAGGCAGGTTTAGTAACTTCTCGCCCAATGTTGAACCGCATTGTCCGAACTGCGGAGAGGCTTACTGCTCACTAGCTCACATGCTCTGGCAATGTCCTGCGTTACGTGACACAGAGTTCAGCAAAGAAGAGGACTGGGAGGAAGCCCTGAGAAGAGGCGACCTTTCGGTTCAACTTCGGGCTGTCCAGAGAGCCTGCGAGAGGGCGGAGGGCCACGGTCTTCCTGTCCCTGCGTGGGAGCGGCCCGCAACTGCTACAGGATCCCCCTAAAAGGGGACGTCCAACTGCAGTTCCTCAGGACAAAAATAAAGTTCTGTGCCTGCCTGCCTGCCTGCTGGCTTTCATCCTTGATGGATCACACTGGAAGCCTTGGCCGCTGGGCTTTGCGGCTCGAGGAATACAACTACTCGGTTTCTTATAAATCTGGCCGATGGCACCATGACGCTGACTGTTTTTCCCGCCATCCAGTGGATCCTCTTTAGGCTTTGGATGAAAAGTCAGCGTGTGTACTTCCGCTCACCGCTGTTAGCAATGTTCGTGATGTGGAGCACCAAGATGTCGCCCCATGTGACTTTATTCACAAACTGTAGTTCGCGACACCAAATCCGCCCATACACTTCTTCGTGCTTATGGATGGCACATTGTATTGTGACAACGTCTACACGAATGGACGTGAACTGCTGCCGGTTATCCCATCTCACCTCCGTTTGAGAATTATGAGCCAGCTGCATGACGCCCCTACTGCAGGTCACTTTGGAGTCTCTCTGACACACGACCGTGCACCGCATCGATTCTACTGGCACGGTATCTACTGCTCGGTCACCCGCTATGTCGGTGCACGCGATTTGTGCCAACGCCGGAAAAAACCACTTACGAGCCCCTCCGAATTGTTTCAACGACTTGGCTGTCGCTCCGAGTCCTTCTTCCGAGCTGGTCTTCACTTTTTTGGATATTTCCCAGCTTCTCCTTCGGGAACCGATGGATAGCTATCGCAATCGACTACTCAACCCGACATACGATCACACGGGCTCTCCCCACCAGCTGTGCTACAAACATTGTCGATTTTCTCCTGCATGACATCGCCCTGCAAAATGGTGCCCCTCTTCAACTCCTCACATATCGTGGCCCCCTATTATCTCTCTAGAATTATTGATGATATACTCCGCTCCTCCGAGACAAAATATAAATTTACAAATGCTTACCACCCACCAACCAATGGCCTGGCTGAAGGATTCAACCGAACGCTACCTAATATGCTGTCTATGTATGTTTCGGCTGACCATCACGACCGCGATATTGCCTTGCCCTTTGTTACATTCGCGTACACGTCCTCCGCCACGATACTGCCGGCTTTTCACCTTGTCACCTTCTCTTCGGCCGCCGCCCAACTTTACCTTTTGAGACGGTATTTGAGACGGTCGATTCACCAACGGAATGCACTCGTGACGCTATCATCCGAGCTTGTCACTCACTTCAAGTTGCACGACAGCGCCTCACAGCATCGCAAGACGACCAGAGGCAGTGTTATTACTCCCTTCACAGAGACGTTCCCTTTACCCCTGGGGACCTCGTGCTGTTGAGAACTCCAACTCGACGTGTTGGACTTTCTGAAAACCTGCTTTCCCGGAACGCAGGGCCACAGCGTGTGTTATGCCGGGTAACAAATGCCATCTACGAGATAGGTCCTCTTGACCCTTCCTCTGGCCTTGCTCCACCGTCTATACACATCTTCCATGTCTCCCGCCTCAAACTCTACCACTCACCCTCACCTTAGCAAGCATCGAGATATAGTGCTTCCCCCGCTGGGAGTCGTTTTACAAGTTGTATTGCAGGAGCAACCCTTAAGAGCGGCATCGAAGACGACGAAGGGGTGTTCAGGCGAGTGCGAGAGGAGCCATGTTGTTTTGCAATGAAGCGTGTTGCAAATATACTGAGTACCTTCGCCTAACAACATATATACAAATATACATGTGTAAAGGCATTTATTTGAGGCTGGCGTAAGGCCCGACCGGTAGCTTTGTCAACGGCTGAAGACGCGAGCACCGAGAGGAAGCGGTGACCACGGGCAATGCGTGTTTGGGCCAGACCCACTATGACAGTGGAGAGGGTGCCCCGCTATAGGGTTCGTTAGTTTATGCTACAATTACCCTGGCGATGCAAAGGGAGCCGTCCGGCGACCTAGCAGAGCGTTACTGTGAGTGGATCATAGTACGGCTTGAGACGCTCTACACTGATAATATCGCGTACAGGATGGCGCATATCAGAAGACGGGCAGACCGGTTGAATCACGTAGTTGACAGGTGATGCGGGTTCAACGACTCGATAGGGGCTTTCATAATTTGGTAAGTTATAGGATAGGCCAGATGCAGTGGTAGGAACGGAGAGCCACACCAGCGCTCCAGGAAGGAAAGTGCGCAAAGAGGTAGGTTGCCGCGAATGCTCTTCTGATGCTCTTCGTCTTTGGATATAAAAGCCCGTGCGAGGTCGCGGCACTCCTAGGCACACCTCACTGTGTCAGATATGGGCGCATGCTCAGAAGTATTCAGGTGGTACGGTAGAATTGTGTCCCTATTGTGCGACGGGTGGCGACCGTACTCTAGAAAATGGGGTGAAAAGCCAGTGGTGCTCCGCGTAACGGTGTTGTACGCGTACGTTACTAATGGTAGAATGATGTCCCAATGTACGTCCGTGGACACGTACATTGAAAGCATGTCGTCGAGCGTGCGGTTGAAGCGCTCATTAAGTCCATTGGTGTGAGGGTGGGACGCCGTAATTGTGCGATGAACCACGTAGCACTCATCAAGAATAGCTTCAACGACTTCAGAAAGGAAGACACGACCGGGATCACTGAGCAGCTCCTGGGGTCGCCCGTGACGTAGGATGAACCGATGAAGCAAGAAGGAGGTAACGTCGCGCACTGTAGCTGCCGGAAGCGCAGCAGTCTCAGTGTATCGCGTGAGGTGGTCAACTGGCACAATATCCCAGCACTTTCCAGCAGCTGTCATGGGAAGGGGACCGTAGAAATCAATGCCGACCCGACCAAGGTGCCTGCTAGGACAGGTAAAGGCTGCAGACCCGCCGGCGAGAGGCGATGTGGTGATTCCCGGAGCTGGCAATAGATAAAAGAGCGCACGGACTTCTGAATGTAGCGGTACATTTTGCGCCAGTAGTACCGCTGTTGAAGGCTCTGGTGGGTCTTCGATATTCCAGGGTGTGCACGCTGTGGATCGGTGTGCATATTTCGGAACGCAGGCTGCGAGGTTCTGCTAAGCATCACTGGCGGTCATCGGAGCTGTAATTGCGGCGGTGGAGGAGGTCATCGCGAATCGCGAAATGTTGAGCTTGACTGCGCTTTGCGCGAGTGGTTGGTGTTGATGGATAAGACAGCAAGCCTATTGTTGAGGCAATCCACGGATCCTTACGCTGCTCGGAGGCGATGGTGTCAAGGTCAGTGGAAGAAACAGTAACCTCCGATACTGAGCAGCGAGCATTGTCGTCAGCCAAGGGAGAGCGCGAGAGGGCATCGGCGTCCGAATTTTGTCGTCAACTGCGGTACAGCACGCGGATATCGTAGTGCTGCATGCGAAGTGCCCAACGTGCAAGACGGCTGGAGGTATGCTTTAATGACAACAGCCAAAACGTGACGACATAAAATCCGTGACGACATCAAATGGGCGACGTACAAGCAGCGTCGAAACTTCGCAGGAGCCCAGATGATCGCCAGGCATACTTTTTCCGTGACGATGTAATTGGTCTCAGCTTTAGTAAACGTACGACTTGCGCATGCCACAACCTACTCAGAGAACCCTGGTTTGTGCTGTGCCAGGACCACGGCGAAGCCCCACCGCTAGCGTCCGTGTGTACCTCTGTAGGGGCTGTGGGATCGTAGTGGCGCAGTATGGGAGGAGACGTCAACAACCGACGGAGCATTAGGCACGCGTCGTCGCATTCTGACGACCACGAGTAGAGGGGTCCGTTGTTTCGAAGTGGCTTCGTTAGCGGCGATATGGCAGTGGCGAAATTCTGAATGAAGCTTCGGCAGTAGGAGCACAATCCTACGAATCTGCGCAGTTCTTTGACGGACGTCGGTTTGGGGAACTCGGCCACGGCCCGAAGCTTGGCTGGATTGAGGAGAATTCCGTCCATGGACAAGACGTAGCCTAGTAGTTTTAGCTGCCGTGCCACAAATCGGCATTTCTTCAAACGCGTCAAAGCCTGTCGCATGCGTTGCGGATCTGTGGAGAAGTCCGGAGCGAAATCGACGGCGTCGTCGAGGTACCACTAGCACTTTTCCCATTTCAAGTTGCGCAGAACGGTATCCATCATGCTCTCAAAGGTAGCGGGCGCATTACCCAGTCCAAACGGCATGACGTTGAATTCGTACAAGCCGTCGGGCGCGACAAAGGCCGTCTTCGGTCGAGCATCATCAGCCATTCGCACTTGCCAGTATCCACACCGCAATCGACGGATCAAAAGAAATTTGCTCCTTGCAGGCTGTCAATCGCGTCATTAATTCGCGGTAGTGGATAGACGTCCTAACAGGTGATTGTGCTGAGCCGTCCGTAGTCCGCACAATTTCAATTTTCCGCAAATAGATTGGAGTAGTAGCGTTCCGTCAGCTGTGGGCAGTGAGCCCGCAAGAGACTTCATAGATTTCTGCCTGAATTGCAATCTAACCCAACTTGTATCCCAACCAACGCGCGTTACAGAAAGCAAGTCCAGCATCTTAGATCTAATACTAACTAGTCATCAAGAGAGCTTATCATCAATTACATATCTGCGCGCCGTCAGTGACCACAAGGTAATCCATGCGGCTTTTTCGTTCAGACCTGTAAAACGCGATCTCGTCACCAAAACAATCCGTCTTTACGACAAGGGCAATTATAATGCCATCAATAACGAATTGGTATCTTTTCTTCCTGAATTCCAGAGAATAAGCCATGCACACTCTGTGGATGAGAATTGGATTATATTTAGAGATAAGTTAGCCACTCTTGTCGAGAAGTTTATCCCAAAAATAACATTCACCGCAAACCAAAACAAGCCGTGGTTCTCACATACACTTCAGAAACTAAGAAACAAGAAAAAACGCCTCTTTCGATCAGCCAAACGGTCCGAACTCCCGTCCTCATGGGAAAAATATTATGCCGCTGAAGACGATTATTTAAGAGCCATTCGAAATGCCAAGCACGTGTTCTTTCATGTTGAGCTGCCCAAAATGCTTGCAACTAGCCCTCGCAAATTCTGGGAGGTGATAAACCCTCAGGAGATGCGCACCATTAGCGTCTTAAATGCGCATGGCGATACAGTCAACAACAAGGAATGCGCGAACCTTTTTAACGAGGCCTTTTTCTCTGTTTTTACGAATGAAAGTTCAGTTCCCGACTTCACCTGCGCGCAGCACCGAGTCTATGTCCCCGATTACATTTTCTACGGACGGGATCATTTCGATTATAGAAAATATTAAGCTTTCTTCTTCCGCAGGTGTGGATGATATTAATTCAAAACTTCTCATCAATGTTAAACATGTGTGTGCCGCATGCCTTACATTATTATTTTCGCAGTCATTATCATCGAGCATTCTGCCATCAGACTGGAAAGTAGGCAAGGTCGTTCCAGTCTACAAATCAGGTAACAGAGACTCTCCACTAAATTACCGTCCCATATCTTTAACAAGTATCCCCTGCAAAATCATGGAACATGTCATCTACTCCCATATCATCAACTTCTTGGACTCAATTCACTTTTTTCATCCTTCTCAACACGGGTTCCGAAGAGGTTATTCTTGTGAAACGCAGCTGACCATTTTCATTCACGACTTATATTCTAACCTTGACTGCAACATTCAGACTGATGCTCTTTTCCTGGATTTCGCTAAAGCATTTGACACTGTCCCTCACAAACGCCTGATTCTTAAATTATCTCTATTAAATCTAGATCCTAACGTACTTGCATGGATAACATCTTTCCTAACTAATCGCTCCCAGTTTCTGTTTGTTAATAATCACTCTTCTAACCGACTACCTGTAACTTCAGGTGTCCCGCAAGGGTCTGTCTTAGGGCCTCTACTCTTCTTATTCTACATTAACGATCTACCACTGCATGTATCTTGTAACTTTCGTATGTTTGCAGACGACTGCTTAATCTACCGATCAGTAACCAGCATTCATGACCAAACACTAATTCAGCATGACCTTAACAACATACAAACATGGTGTAACCGCTGGTTAATGAATTTAAATCCTAACAAATGTAAGCTTGTTTCTTTTTGTCGCCGCCGTAACCCTTTTGAGTTTACCTATTCCATTGCTAATGTTCCCATACAATCAGTTCAATCATTCAAATACCTCGGCATCACCTTAGCTCATGACCTGTCCTGGCTTCATCACACTACTAACATCATCTCGTCTGCTAATAAATCACTCGGGTTTCTCAGACGACACTTACGCCATACACCGCCTCATGTGAAGACGCTTGCATACAAATCATTTATCAGGTCCAAACTCGAGTATGCATCTTCCATCTGGAGCCCTCATCAAACATACATCATAAGAGAACTCGAATCACTTCAAAATCGAGCTACCAGGTTCATTCATTCCGCATATTCGTATGACATCAGCATTTCATCTCTGAAGGTGGAATCAGGTTTAGAAACCCTTGCTTCACGCCGACAGTGTGCCACCCTCTCTCTTTTTCATGTTTTATTTCAGTTCACTGAATCATCCACCGTACATCACGCCCCCTTCGCACATATCTCATCGCACTGGTCATCCGTTACAAGTCACAATACCACGTACCCGGACCACTGCATTTCAAGCCTCCTTCTTTGTACGAGCAGCAAAAGACTGGAACGGCCTTCCTCACGCCACGTGTGCCATCACTAACCCATCTATGTTTGCCGAAGCCATTAAAAACACCGATGTATAGTATTTTTTCTTTAACACCACCCCTTATGTAATACCCCTAGAGGGGGTCTTTGAGGAAATAAAAGTGAAGTGAAGTGAAGAACCCTACAGAAACGTCCTTCTTTGCAACCAGAATGACAGGAGATGCCCAGGGGCTGTTCATAGGCCGAATAACGTCGCGTGGAAGCATGTTGTAGACCTGCTCTGATTACTCGAGACGTTCTGCGCTAAATACGCGATATGAACTTTGCCGCAGTGGCGGTTGGCTGCCAGTGTCGATGCGGTGCGTAACAGTGGACGTGCGGCTGAGAAGCTTGCGCAGCATCGAAGAAGAAAGACATTCTTCTAGTAGGCCCAGAAGCTGGGAACGTTGGGTCGGCGTAAGATCGCCCGCAATGGAGGCCTCAAATACATTGACAGGTGATTAATCGGAAGTCGAAACAGCACTGAGCGCGGTGGAACTGGAACAGTGCGTGTCGTCGGGCGCGTCGATAACTTGTGCGTCTTCCAGGGGCTCTACCCTGCCGAGACATTCCCCTCCTATCAACACAACTACGTACGGGGTTGGGTTGGTTACGAAAGCCGTGGCGTTGCCCTGAGTGAGCTGCACGATCGCAAAAGGCAAAAGCCTTTCCTAGCGGAAATGCGATCAGATGGCAAAAGGAATGCAGTGTTGTCGACGAGATCGACACAGTAGACCAACACAGCCGTTGTCGAGTTTGGAGGCACTGTAGTGTCGTCTCGAACGAGTAGCTTGTACGAAGCCGATGGTTTGCTTGCCGGCGTCGGATATGAGAACGGCGAGAGTTCTAGCTCGACAGGTGCGCAAAGAATGACGGCGTCGTGCCGCGAAAGAAAATCCCATCCTAGGACGACGTCGTGAGAGTATGCAGAAATTATGATGAAATTGGTAGCATAGAGAGTGGCCTGAATGACGACGCGTACTGTGCATACTGCCGTAGGGTGACCACATTGAGCACCAGCTCTACGGAGAGATAGCCCAGAAAGTGGCGTCCTCCCTTTTCATAGTAAACGGCTAAGTTTTGCGTCCATGACTGATACGGCAGCTCCAGTGTCTGCAAGGGCGGATGCACGAACACCGTCCACAAACACGTCTTTAATGCTCGATGGGCTGCGCTGAGGGCGTTCACAGTTCGTTAGCGTCGGAGCCCTGGCCTCGTGTACGGCAACGACTAGATTTCCTGGTCTCGGGCGACCGCACGTCGCCGCATAGGTGATAAGGAGCGGTGTCGTGGAGACGGGGAACGGTGGGTAGACGGAGCTGCCGGCAAAGGTGGCATAGGCGGAGGTGGAACATATGCTGGATCGGCTGGTGACGGGTGATGCGAGTCGAGGCGGCTGCACGTGATCGCAGTAACGTACGACGTATCACGCTTAACCACACGCAGAACAGATGGGACGGTTGTCCGAAGTGCGCCATAGGTTCACTGGGGCAGGTCCCACCCATGTCGCTGGACGCGATAGACGGCGGCTACTTATACGACTGCATGCTGGACTGCAGCCGACCCCTAGGAATGACTTCGGCGTATGGAGGTAGCACCCCGTTTCGAGGAACTGAGGTCTAGCGACTACTTCGGCGTAACTAAGTGGAGTAGCAGCAGGAATCGGTTGGGGTGGCGTAGCTACAGTTGGAGCATAATTCAGTGGTGCAGACGCCGGAGGGTATTGGTGGTATTCAGGCATGACCCCTGCGATTTCCTGCTCAGTCTCTCGGCGGAGGGGAGGCAGAAGTGTGGTCGACGGCTGTTGAACATGCTGCGGTTGAGCAAAGGCCAGCAGAGAGAATTGGCATGCAACTTCCTCACGAACGAATGTCTCAGCTTACGCTAGCTGCGCGGAAGGGTCAGAAATGGCCGACGAGCCAGCGAGATCGGCGTCGCGTGATGTAGGGCGACTGGTCAGCGACCGCTGTCGACGCAGCTCCTCGTAGCTTTGGCACAGCGTTATGACCTCGGCCACAGTGCGATGGCTTTTCGCGAGCAGCATGGTGAAGGCGTCATCGTCAATATCTTTCATAACGTTCCTGATCTTTTCAGGCTCCAACATGGTCGCATTGGCTTTCTTGCACAAGTCGAACATATCTTCTTATAACTCGCGAGGGATTCGCATACCTGTTGAGGTCGTTCGTGGAAGCGCTGTTCTGCTTGCAGCTTACGAACGGCAGGGCGGCCGAACACGTCGGCAATGGCGATCTTGAAATCGGACCACGCCAGGAAATCTGATGCGCGGTTGTTGTACCACAGACTCGCCACACCCGCGAGGTAGCAAATCAAGTTGCTCAGATTTGCTGCCTCGTTCCATCTATTGGGCGCGCTCACACGCTCCTAAATTGTGAGCCATTCCTCCACATCTGTCCCATCCGCGCCAGTAAAGACAGGTGGGTCACGGACACGAGGGACACGGGGAGATGTGGTGGGTGCGGGCGGAGGCGTTTGCTGGGCGGTGTCTTGAGGCATAGTAGACGACACTGTGCGGGGCCATAGAAAGATGTCGAAGTTGTGAGCGTACCCAGCACCTCCACTTCCGGGGGCATAGAAAGAGGTCGAAGTTGTGAGGGTACCCAGCACCTCCACCACTTTTAAAGGCGTTTATTGAAGGCCGGCGTAAAGCCCGACCGGTAGCTTGGTCGACGGCTGAATGCACGACCCCCGAGAGCGAGTGGCTATCACGAGCAATGCGCTTTAGGGGCAGACCCACTAGATGACACTGGAGAGGGTAGCCCACTATAGGGTTGGTTACTTTTCGCCACATATGTATAATTTCTGGCTTCTCACGTCATTCGCGACCCATGGACGCGCATAAAGCTAGGCTCGACCAGTATAGGGGTTGTGTAATTAACCAGAATTTGTAGGTGCCGATTGTTATCCATTAAGAGACATAACCGCCAAATTAAAGACGTTTCACAGTCTATCCCAGGATGTTCAAAAAGTGAATTTTGTTGGATTTCCAGTCATTTATTTAACAAGGGAATATACGCCATACATTTATGCACATTTCCACGGGGAGAACGAAAACCACGCAGTATCATTCACGTGGCTTTCTAGCGATAAAATATATTAAGGCAGGCTGGACGTATTCTATGCCATGTTTGAACAGAGCGACTTGGCGCATACCCAGAACACTTACCCACACGCACGTGTACACACCTGTCCCCATAAAGCCGCGCTGTATAAATATGACTGGCAAAGAACTAGCTCGCCAACACTTTCTGACGAACATTCTATCGAATGCATTTCACAGATTTCCGATTCACTGCAATGACATAAGCTATAAATTTGAGATATTCGTTGAAACCTTCGCAGTCTTCCGGATTTCTGTATGACAGAAGGTAACGACATATGCTGGTGTGCAATATGTTTACCTTAAAAAAGACTTGATTTCCATTACTATAATGGTCTAATCGAGTTTATGCTTCCTAAATTGAGGTACGGTTCACGGAATTTATAATATATTCAAGGGTATGCAGTGGTGCGGAATTTAGCGTAGTCAACGTGTCAGCGCGAGTACTTCAAAAAAAGGTTCCACCTTTTCCTGAGGAGAATTCTATAATTGCAAGAAGCAAGACGCAAAACATCAATAACGTAAGCGGTTCCCATGTTTCTTCATAGATAGCATTTGCTCGGAGCGAAATGATTTATAACACACAGATTCTTCTGACGTTCCAGTTATTTGTTAATACAAACAAAGGAAAGATTATCATCCTTACAATGACTCGAGTCCATTTGTTGTTGCCCCTCTTTAGCAGAAGATCCGGCTGAACACTTGATTATGCGAAACATATGATTGCAATCGCCACACAGATAATAAAACTCATGCTCTGGCTAATTGCCACTCTTTCTCGCGTGTCAGAACAATAGCACCTTTGAATATCGTTCCAAAGTTTTCTACCACCATTTATTTGTGCTTACAGGTGGCATGCCGTCGCTTTCTTTGTTTACGAATATGGCGCTAGGACAATAATATGAAGCGCCGCACAATGTTAAGATTAACAATCTGTCACGCGATGCCACATCCGTTGGCCGGATAATGCACAATGCATTCCTAAAGATATTCGAAATGTCTAGGAAGTCAGAACACGCAAATCATCTCCTAGTGCTGCACTCCCTCCGATTCTTTTCTAAGAAAATCTGCACAATTATTTCAGTGCTCCATTTGTTAGCATAATGCATTATCATATGGTTGCTATCATAATGGTTTGAATGTTGTAGTACAGCTTCTGAAATATGACTTCTGAAAAATTACCCGAGGATACCATACTGCACAGAGCGCATTAAATATTTCATATTTGCTAGAAAAAGAATAGTTTAATCTCTCCCACTCGCAACCGCGGTTAGGTCTAAGGATGTGCCTTGAGGCTAAACAAGTAGCAGTTTTATGCCATAATTGATGATGCTTTAGAAATTGTACAATGTAATATGTGCTATAAGTTTGTCACGTAGATACTTGCCATCAAGGTTCTCAAACAGGTATTTATGTCATTATTCGGGCATTTTTCGAGCGGAAGAAGGTGGACATTTGAATATGCGCCAACCCGTGTGGTGTGCGATGTCAGCGCACGTTAAAGAACCCCAGGTGGTGAAAGTTTCCGGAGCCCTCCACTACTGCGTCTCTCATAATCAGAGCTGGTTTTGGGACGTTAAACCCCACAAAACCAACCAACCAATATGCGCCAATTTGGCCATCTCGAGGTGCATATAGCATTTTGAGGCGGTACAAGTAAAAACACACATTTGCGCTCCTTTGCACGAATATGCAAATAAGATTTTTGAAAGTTTAAATCTTTATTCAGGCTGTTTTCTGTTGTTACCGCCAAAGATTTTAGGTCGAGTGTATACGATTTGACCACACTCTTCGCCACCGCATATTAATTTCGAGCGAGCGAAGTGTGGCGTTGCAGTCCAGTGGGTTTACGAACTGGTGACCAGGGATCCAGAGCGCAAAATCTTTTGTCACTTATGTCGCTTAGATCGGGATGCACTTCAAGAAGTTGGTAACAATAAATCTTCATTATGCTTACTCGTCAAAACGAGCACAAGCGTTCATTTCTTTGACCGCCTCGCCAATGTAACAGCGCAGCGCTGGCGACATCGTTCAGCATTCCCTTCCGATATGGTAGACCCATAGTTCGAATCCCAGAGTCAGCCGGACACCTACCGGTCTGAAAACGGGTAGAGTAGGAGACACCTTGTATGGGTTGTTTCCATGTAATTATCACGAAAGTTGGCTCTACAGACGCAAAAGGTCCCATGGGCACTCCTTACCCACCACGGCTTTTGTGAAATAGATCGACGTCCACCGCTGGCAGGGAGGCATCCACAGCGGCCTTTGGGTTTAAATACCGGTAATATTGGGACAAGCGCGGTTCCGGCTTGGTGCTCTGATGAACGAAGGTACTGTATGCTTTGGACATCACCCACTAATGTGGGTAATGGGCGGCATGTTGTCTTTCTTTGTGCTTTTGTTTGGAATGCCTCAGATCACATATTCAAACTAGAAGAGAAGCTCAGGGGAAGATGGATGCTTGAATCGATGAACAAATCGCAAAATACGATTTAGAACAGGGAATGTGGCAGGAGCCAACGTTTCGCATATGCAATACAGTTGGAGGACAGCAGGATCACATATGCAATACAGTTGGTCCTTTTTAGCAACAGTAAAGAAGAACACGCTTACGCCTATATTAGAAAGACGTTTCAGTACAAAATTCACATCTCGTAGAATTGATTTGCCATTTTAGGCAGTAAAGGAAACTCAAAACGAGCCGGAGGAGTGCATACACAAGTCATCGATATCGACGTTTTCTCTTTCTTCTGCGGGGTCCGGCAAATGTGATGGCTTTGTCTCCTCCTAGGCTGCGGCTTCAATTTTCATGAAGTTCAACATGTGACGTTTCAAACAGTGCCCTCCTAGGCGGCCTTAAAACAGATATTTAATTTTCTTTCCCTGTTATCCTCTACTAGGTTCAACACTAGCTAAGGAGAGGGTGGTAGTGACTTGTAGGAAAATGAAATAAGGCCCTAATTTCTGCAGCCCATAAGGGAGCACGGCTAAGCGCCTTAGGGGGAGAGGGGTATTGGGATAAAAGAGAAGGAAAAAAGAGAGGAGTGCGAAGTGTTCAGACGCGGTAGCACAAACACAGGCACACCGCACTCAATATGCCCCCTACGTCATCGGGCAACACACAGCAGTGTTGGCGTTTCCGCCGCAGGCGAGTGTCCAATCACTCGCGCTGCAACAGGGGGATGTGCACGCCGGGAAACTTGACACAAAGGAGAGAAGGTGTTTGAGGTTCGAATCGGCTCCCGTTGATGACTGTGATGTTAAGTTTGGGTTCAGAATTCGCCCCAGAAAGAACGACGCAGCACGCAGGTGAACAAGCACACGTAGAACGTAATTACACACACAAACGACGTAAAAGAGTTGACGAACACAGTTAAAAATCCATATCCTGTCCGCTACGCGCGAGAGTCAAAAGATGCTCATACGGTTCAGAGGTGAAGACGAAGTAGCCAATGATGTCACAGAGTCGAAGTCGTCGAGTGTCCGATGACGTAGCTCGGTGAGCGCCGTGGTCACGGATAGATGCGCGGCCGTTGATCACGGAGTTCCGGCCCACTGGAACTGCTCTGGGAAGACGTACTCGGGCCCCGCGTGGTTGTAGACGAAGCCTCAGTGCGACCGTGAGTACAAAGCGGCAAGGCTTGGCCCGGCCTCGTGCCCGGCCCCTGGCCCGACCTTCCTCTCGTGGTGGAACAGGCGGGAGTGCTTCGATTACGCTGAGGCAACAGGAAGTAGGCCTGTTGGTTCTCCCATGGACCAGACGCCCAGCGAAGGAGACAGCCCTGGAATCTTCCGATGCCCGCGCACAGCTCTCGCACTGCCAAGCTTTCTCGAGCCGCACGCGCACCAGATCGCCCTCCTCTTCGCCACCGCACGGCACATACACATTTCGCCCCCGCACGGCGCGCAAATTCAAAACGTCGCACAGGTCATCACCGAATCGCCACCGCTCGGCGCACTGTGTTGTTCTGGCATAACCGAACCCGCGCATCCACATATCATCACACTACCCCCTATTTCAAGAAAGTTGTTCACAACTATTCTAGAGAGAGGAAAGCTGGAAAGAGTTTATGCACAGCACGTTTTGAGTTTGTGCGGTTAAGTTTGTTGTTTTTTCATGTTAAGCCCGACTCATATAGTCAGCTCCTACGTTGTCGCAGCCTTTTATGTACTGCACATAAAAGGAATATTCTTGTAATAGCAGACTCCATCTCAACACCCTGTTGTTGAGATGCTTGGCAGAATTCAAGTACTGTAGTGGCTGGTGATCCGATTGTACAATGAAAGGCTTCCCATACAGGTAGATATGGAACTCCTATATGGCCCATACAAGTGCGAGATATTCGCGCTCGATTGTAGAATAGCGGCTCTCCCTGGGCAAAAGGTTGCGACTAGCGTAAGCGACAGGGTGTAGCACTTGATCGTTGCCGATCTGAACCAATACTGCACCCAGGCTCGTATTCGAGGCGTCTGTACGAAGTACAAACTCCTTCGAAAGATCGGGAGCGATGAGGATTGGCGCATCGCCGAGCTTCCTCTTGAGCATTCTGAACTCTTCCTCTTGAGTTGGGCCCCACGATACATTGTGACCTTGTCCCTTCTTAGTAAGGTCAGTTAATGGTTTGTTGTTTCCGCGTAGCTCGGTATGAACTTCCGGTAATATCCAGTCAAGCCCAGGAATGATTGTACTGCCTTTTTGTTTGTGGATCGTTTGGCAGCTAGAATCTTCTCCAGTATTTTGAGAAAAGGTTCGACTTTAGCCTTCCCGATGCGATGTCCCAGAAACACTATGCTGCTCTCTCCTATTTCGCATTTTTTCGGCTTGATCGTAAGATTAGCTTGGTTCATTCGATCAAACACTTTTCTGAGCGTGTCCAGGTGTTCGTGCCATGTATCGGTAGCAATAACAACATCGTCGAAGTAATGATAAACATTTTCGACGTCGCCCAGCACATTTCTCATGAGGCGCGCAAAGACTGCTGGAGCTGTCTTGATGCCCAAAGGCATGTAAGTGAAATGGCAAAGACCAGACATGCTGGAGAAAGCAGTTTTCTCTCGGCTCTCAGTAGACATTGGTACTTGCCAATATCCTTTCATGAAGTCAAATTTGGAGAAAATTCGCTTTTGACCGACAAGCGTGAGCATGACATCAATGCGTGGTATTGGCTCGCAGTCTGGGATGAGTATCTTGTTTAGCTCCCTGAAGTCGATGCAGAGCCGAAGCGTATTGTCTGGTTTTTTCACCACTAGGATGGGTGCGTGGTACGGCGACTTGGACTTCTCAATGATACCCAACTTTAGCATATCTTGCACTTCGTTTTCAACCTTTTCTTGCAGGGCGAACGGTATGGGGTACTTAGGAACGTGCACCGGTTTGTCAGAGGTAAGACGAAGCGAACACTCTACGAGCCCCGTCTTTCCAGGCAGGTCTGAAAAAATGTCACCGTACTCTTCCATTAAGCATTCCACTTCTTCAACCTGTTCGGTTGTGAGGTCCCTGCAAAGATTAACATCAGTACAAAATTGCGTGCGATGCAGGTTCAATATAGGCACGGGATTCACTTCGTCTCCAGGTCCTTCGATGGGGCTTTCGTTGACCTCTGCTACAACCGACACGTGTTGGGGCTGGCTAGGTTCACGCTCTTCGTATTTTTTTAGCATATTGATGGGAAATATCTTGGCTTTCCCAAACACATCAATGACGTAGTCTACGTCATTTCGTCGCTCTATCACTGAGAATGGCCCTTTCCATTGCATAAGGAGCTTATTGGCGTTGGTCGGCAACAATATAAGGACTTTGTCGCCTAAGGCCAATTTCCTTGGATGGCTCTTCTTGTCATAGTGTGTTTTCTGCTTGGCGCGAGCCTTCTCTAATTCTTCATGCGCGATCTTACCCGTCTCCTCCAGCCGATTACGCAATTCAAGGACATAAGTGTAGGTCGTCCGTGTTTCTCCATCGAGTCCCTCATTAGTCCACAGGTCTCTTAGGACTGACAGCGGTCCTCGGACATGACGACCGTAGATGAGCTGGAAATGAGAGAACCCGAGGCTAGCTTGTGGTACTTCTGGGTAGGCAAAGAGCAACGGGCCGAGGTACCTATCCCATGATCGTGGTCTCTCTTGGCCCATTCTCTTTAACATCACCTTCAACGTGCCGTTGAATTTCTCGGCGAGACCATTCGCCATGGCGTAGTATGGCGTCGTCTTGAGCAACTTCACCGAAAGAAGCCGACTAACTTCTTTCATTAGGTCGGACGTAAAGCTTGCTCCTTGGTCTGTAACCATTTCTTTGGCTAACCCGATGGGAGAAAATATTTCAATGAGTGCTTCGGCAACATGAACGGCGTCAATTGCAGGAAGTGCTACAGCATCCGGATAGCTTGTTGCAAAATCAATCAGCGTCAGCACGTATCGATTTCCACGGTCTGACCTTGGTGAAAAAGGGCCGATGAGATCCACTGCAACTCTTTCACACGGAGTGCGGATCAGAGGCACGTTGCCCAATGGAGCAACTCCTACTTTGCCTTTAGGTGTTGTCCGTTGGCATATGTCACAGGATTTTACGAAGCGTTTTAAGTCTCCGTGCAAATCTGGCCAGTAAAATTCTTGCAGGATACGATCAGTTGTCCTTTTAATTCCTTGGTGCCCAGCCATGATGCTTTCATGAGCAACTTCCAAAATATTCCGTCTTAACTCCTTCGGAACAACCACCTGCTTGAACGTTCTACCTGTCGCAAGGCGATAACGACGGTAGAGCAATCCATTTTCTTCCACAAATTCATAGCTGTGGCCTTTTACAGATTTGATTTCTCTGTTCACCTCAGCAAAAAGCGATTTCAGCTTCGGGTCCTTCTGTTGCGCTTCAATAAGTTGCGCTTTCGTAACGTTACTGCACGTAACTTCTGGGACGCACAAGGGATGCATCTTGTTTTGTTGTTGTTGCTGCACTTTTGTCTTTGCCACGCTTGCCGATTGTAGAGGGTCCCCTGGCTCCTCTTCCTCCATCGCAATGGCTCGCTCCCAGTCAGGATCAGGATCGTATGGTCCCCTGACGCTTGGGACATTTCCCAGAACCATGTCGTACAGTGGGGCGTTCATACAAGCTACCTTTATCTGCCTGAAAAGTAAGGTGTTTTTACTTGTACGATGGCTTCTGGTAGGCGACTGGTTGAACCGTCAAGGAAAACAACATTGCATGTTTTGCCCGTCAAGCACTCTAGGAACGAGGTTTCGCCTGAGAATTGCTGTATTGCAGCCTGTGTCCCGGAGCACGCGAACCTTTCGTCCCAGCAGTCGCCCTTCAACTAGTGGCATCTCGTCGCTTATGAAATGCACACTCTTTCCTAACCTCGTTGTGGTTACTTGAGCAGCTAGTTTGCTTCCGAACGCCCTTCGAGGTTCTGCCCTGACGAGGCCCAGTTGTTGACGGTTCCGTGGATACACAAGACGAAGTCGGTTTGCTCTCTGTGCGCTGGCCTCTGCAATTTTCGGCTGTGTGTCCCTGTTTGCCACACAGCTTGTATTTCAGCGTTTGTTTAGGTGAGCTGCGACAGTCGGGAGCTGAATGGCCGAATCGATTGCAGAGCATGCACTTGATTTGTGGTTTTCGGGACGCTTCATTAGGTTTCCCACTGAAGTCCCTCACGTTATCGGGATTTGTTCCGATGTTCTGCAACCTCTGTGCTTCCAGGAAGCGATCAGCAAACTTAGCAAGTTCGGCCAGAAATTTGCACTCTCGTTCTTTTAAGAAAATGACTAGTTTCGGTTGGCAACAGCGTAGGAACTGCTCGGAGATTATATGATCACGTAGTCCTTCGTACGTTTTGGACACGTTGGCCATGTTGACCCAATGATCAAAATAACTCGCAATCCTTACAGCTAGCTGCGTTCCAGTTTCGCCATTCACGGCTCTTGCCTTCCGAAATTTGTCTTGGTAACCTTGCGCAGTAAATTGGAACCTCTGAAGCAAGGCTTTCTTCACCTTCTGGTAATCTAGTGAATCGGCGGCAGTCATGCGGCCAATCACAGTTAAAGCGTCACCCGTGAGGCACATGCTCACAGCAAGAGCCCATTTCTCTTGCGGCCAATCCTGACCGGTTGCTACTCGCTCAAATCTCTGCAAGTAAGCACGCAAGTCGTCGCGCTTTTCATCGAATAGGGGAAGTAGCTTCTGTGGGTTGAGAGGTGAAGAAGTGATGGATACAGGCAAAACGTCATTAGCTGCGGCTGGTACATTACTAGCGGCTTCCTTAAGCTGTAGCTTTAGCTTGAGAATCTCACACTGTCTCTCGTCAGCTTCTCTGGCGGCATCCCGTTCCGCAGCTCTCTCATCCCTTTGCTTTGCCTGTTGCGCCTCGATCCACCTGGCTAGTTCGGCGCCTGAGAGCCCTAGCTGGAGCCCTATAGCGGTGAGCTTTTCTAAGTCCATGGTGACGTCTAGCGTATGGTCGTACACGAGCGAAACTGCCTTCTTTCACTGTATTATCGGGCGAATCCTGGCAGGCTCGCCAGTTTGTGATGTTAAGTTTGGGTTCAGAATTCGCCCCAGAAAGAACGACGCAGCACGCAGGTGAACAAGCACACGTAGAACGTAATTACACACACAAACGACGTAAAAGAGTTGACGAACACAGTTAAAAATCCATATCCTGTCCGCTACGCGCGAGAGTCAAAAGATGCTCATACGGTTCAGAGGTGAAGACGAAGTAGCCAATGATGTCACCGAGTCGAAGTCGTCGAGTGTCCGATGACGTAGCTCGGTGAGCGCCGTGGTCACGGATAGAGGCGCGGCCGTTGTTCCCGGAGTTCCGGCCCACTGGAACTGCTCTGCGAAGACGTACTCGGCCCCGCGTGGTCGTAGACGGACCCTCAGTGCGACCGTGAGTACAAAGCGGCAAGGCTTGGCCCGGCCTCGTGCCCGGCCCCTGGCCCGATCTTCCTCTCGTGGTGGAACAGGCGGGAGTGCTTCGATTACGCCGAGGCAACAGGAAGTAGGCCTGTTGGTTCTCCCATGCACCGGACGCCCAGCGAAGGAGACAGCCCTGGAATCTTCCGATGCCCGCGCACAGCTCTCGCACTGCCAAGCTTTCTCGAGCCACACGCGCACCAGATAGCCGTCCTCTTCGCCACCGCACGGCACATACACATTTCGCCCCCGCACGGCGCGCAAATTCAAAACGTCGCACAGGTCATCACCGAGTCGCCACCGCACGGCGCACTGTGTTGTTCTGGCATAACCGAACCCGCGCATCCACATATCATCACAATGACTCGACTGCACGAAGGCCGCGAGAAAGGAAGAACACGGGCGTCTCGCTCGGGTCTACGCCCGAACTTCCTATCTCTCTCAAATCCAAAAACGTCATCTCTTCAACACTCTGCCAGACAAAGATTCGCCCAACAAGCCAATCACACTTGGGGTCGACATCGCCAAAACCACTCACACAAACACTTTGATGACAGACATGACGTACCTAACAATCTACAACATGCGAGGGGACAGGGTCACTGCGCAAAACGTGTTACCTCATTCTTTCTTACGGTATTGCCGGAGTATCGGTCCTGACGTCCGGCGGCGCAGGAGGCCCGGCTCGAGCTAACCTGTCCGCCCACCGCGTCTCTATCATGAAGCCGCCACAGCAGCGGCAAGAACATTTACAGGCCCTGGTCGCTGACGATATGCGCGCCTGATAGTGCGTCGCCCTGTCATCCTAAGGACCGTCGGTCATTACGTGCAGCTGGGGGCAGGATCGCCTGAACGCTTCGAGTACTGTGATTGCGACCAGCAGGCGATTGCACACAAAAACATCCCCCGGTCGCATCCGGCCCAGCGGTCGCAAAACCAATTCTGTTGTCCTAGGCATTGACAAAGGGCGTGCGGATGCCAAACAGTAACTGAAAGCAGGCGGCCATGCATCGCGTCGCCCTGTCTGCGCTACAAGCTGCCCGTTCTGCTCTTCTCCGTTTTGTTGCAAGCGAGGAGGCGGCTCTGCCTTTCAACGGCGCAACCACAGAGTCGCGTTTGGTTCCTTGCGTGGGGTCTTCCGCGTCAAATTTTCGCGGACCCTACACGTGTCCTTCGTTTGTGGTAAGTGCTTCGAGCAGTAGGGGGGGGGGGGGAATCGCTCTGCACTTTGCAGTACTCGTACAGTTCAGCCACAAACAACACGCCGGCTCTGCATACCACAGACTGAGATGTCTATCACTTTTTCACTAAATCGAAGGGGTCACACCCCCCAGTGGTCTTTTGCCCTCTCTCACACACACAGAAACAGACACACAGACACAGGGGAAGGCCATGGGTGCGTTTCAACAGCTTATTATACTATACGTCGTAACATATACTTGAGTCCCAAACAAGGGCTTTCTGTCTATACGTAGAGCAGATTTACGGCCACTAAAAGAGCTCCTCAAGTGACACTGAATTTAAAGCCCAGCCTAGAAATCCTCTACTTACACTTCCGATGGAACAGGACCTAATCGCCATAAATGTTTCTGCCGTACCAGTAATGTATAGGATCCACACATCATATGTATAGATCATGTATAGGATCTATACATCTTAAACTGTGTTAAAAATGGAGAACTTGGTAAACAACGAACTTTGGCAGGCAACAAAATCCATTTTTCAATCGTGCATGGAAAAGCTATTTAAACATATTAGTGCCTGGATGGAATGGTCTAATGTTCGAGACATGATAAGCTCTAGTTGATGTAGGGCAAGCAGGCATCAAAAGGGAGGCATCAGAAAGGGAGCAAAGGGAGTTTCGATAGGATTAAAAAATCTTCAAGGATTCTACGCTATGTCGTTTTGAAAGAGGCTGCAGGTTTATTTTCAACGGAGCTGCTGACAGTGAGAAGTGTCGGTCAAAGCGGCGAAAAATGACGCGAGCAGCCTTCCGCTGGACCGTTTCGACAAGACTAATTTCTCACTGCTTATGCGCGTTCCACACCGGCGAAGCATATTCTAGGATTGGGCGAATCTATGTATTGTACGCCACAAATTTAGTGTCCTTCGGAGCATCAGACAAAGACCTGCGGATGTAGCACAGTGTTTTACCCCTTTACCACAGATGTAATCTATATAATTAGACCAAGGCAATGTGAATGTAAATATGATGCCTAAATATTTCTACTGAAAAACTTGTTCGTTGTGCACCATTACAAGGGCAATCAAAAAGTGCGGGGGATCGTCGGTTTGTAAAAGACATTATAACAGTTTTATTGAAATCGATATTGATTTTCTAGATAGCACACCAATCGCAAAATCAGACAAAAGCTTCGTGTAAGCACTGATGACCGACGATGGAACCAACTGCATGATATATAACACAGACATCCGCGTAGAGGCGTATCTTAGGAGTAACATGATCTGGGAGGTCATTAATAAACAATAAGAATCGAAGTGGGCCAAGCACGCATCCCTGAGGCGCCCCTGAGGAGACGCCATCTGCAGATGATTCCGCAGAAGCAGAGCACACGAATTGGGATCGCTGAGACAGAAAACTGGAAGTCCATGACACCAACTGGGCTTTTTTAAAATAATACGGAGTTTAACAAGTGGTTTAGAATGTAGTAGAATATAAAAAGCCTTGCTAAAATCAATGAAAATGACGTCAATCTGATTAACTAGTTCGAAATGAAGCGAAAGCTCGTGGGTGAATTCCGAAAGTTGGGTTAGAGTACTGAAACCTTTCCTGGAGCTGTGCTGGAACTTGGTGAAGAGATCATTATTTTCAAGGAACATTATATTAGGGGCGAAGCTCCTTACGGCATCACCTGGGAGGTTCTCGGTTGTCGATGCATCCTGCGCAGGAAATGGCGGCTCCCTTAACATACAATAGCTTACAATAGATGGCGCTGTCCGGTAGAGATGCATGCAAACTGCCGTTGGGTGGCGATACACTAGATGGCGCTGTACGCAGTCTGTGTCGTCATCTCCATTTCTCGTCTCGTTTCCGAGAGGGTGCTGTCCCATAGACATGCGTA